>PVIR01005237.1:0-73861 GCA_004026965.1 Petromus typicus
CCCATAGCCCCACCCACCCTACCACCCCCCCATATATATAAAATTTGTTTCCTTACTTTTTTGTTACAATCTCAACATTGTCCCCTTTCACCTTATTTTACATTGAGCATTTTCTATTTCACAATATATAACATACAATGCTAGGACTATGAAAACTTTGACCAAAGCATTTCAGCAATCTTGGCTAAGCCACCAGATGGATTTGAAAGACTGTCATTACAAGCTCCTTCTGTGAGTTGGCAAATAGAAATTAACAGAAGCTTTGTGTTTTATTCACCCCAGCTCATGCTGTGGAATCTAAAGTTTTCAGGTCTACAACATTTTTGTCTAAAACATATTTTTCCATTGACATCCATCACTTTTTTCCCCACCATTGTCTCTCTTTAAGAAGAAACACAAAATATTTATATTGCATTTCATTGGAATAAAATTATTCAAATGAGTACAAATTTCAAAAGGTTCCCTATAAATCAAAGAGATTGGAGAGCAGCAGTATTTCAGGAAAGATCAAAAACTCAGGGTATTTAAAGCTATGCATAAATAAACATGTGTATCTGTTTATATATACATTCTTTTCCCTTTTGTGTGCAGCCTCTCTTGTGTTTTACTGGTTACATGAAACAGATGGTGGGTCCTTCCTCGAAGAAGAGAGAAGTTGAGGTGACCAGTTACCAGCATTGTAGAAAGGGGCCGTCTTTTGGATCAAAACAGTTTTCCACCTGGAACTGAGTTTTTCAGAAAGCAAAGCACAAGCGTTTCCGAGAAGGAAGCTTTTAAGTTATATGTGGAGCGGGCAGGCCACCTGGGTTGTCAAACGGCCCATCTGTTCTCGTTGGCAGTCTCTGCGAGAGGCAAGGACAACTACTGGGAAACTGAATGTTCCAAACAGCCCCGTGCTCATTGAGAAGGGAAGCTCCAAATGGCTCCCTCACGCTGTGGCCCATCCATGTGGGAACTGTGCGGCTGTGGTGAAGAGCAAGTATGGCAGATGCCCTCACCAGGGAAGAACAAGCAGCATATTTGCGAACTACGCTTCTGTTCATGCTTGACTTGTGAGGGGCTGAAGTAAACACACACAGTGTTGACTGACTTGGCTGTGGGGAAGCACGCTCTTCTGAAATAATACCCTGGTAAAGAGTTCACAGGGCTGCAGGACTGGTGAGGGGCAAAGCTGCCCACAGAAAACAGCAGCATGGGTCCCACACGGCAGGATAACTCGGCCCCCTTTTTTCTTCTATCCTTCTGAAAAAAAAAGAGCAAGGCTTCGCTCATCTGCTTCTCTGAGTCGCATCCTCTCTGTGACATTCTTCAAACCCATCTGCATGCCCTCCCCTCTTTCTCGGGCTCAGGGCTCATAATTACATAGGCTTTGAGAGCAGGAAATTTTGCTTAACCCTTAGGGGAAATGTTTCTTTGAGTACTTGTTTCTGTCTTTGGAGGTACTTCAAAAGAAAAATGGTCTACACACCACCGCTGGCAGAGGAGAAAGGGAAGGAAATACACAGGATATATTTGTATTGGTGCATCAAGGAATATCTTTAAATTTTCCAAGATGTTACAATGTCTTCCTTAGAATAATATGCACAAGTAGATGCTCCTAGTCTTTGTGTACAGATGAAACAACCAACTTAAGGAGGAGCTATTTTACCTGCCACGTGTATTTGACTCGAGAAGGGGAGGCACAGCCTATGCCTTATATAGTTTCACAAAGACTCACTACCTGAACAAGTCCCAAATTCTTTAAGTCCTCTTCACAACCACACCGCCAGATTGGCCTGTAGAGACTTCAACAAATACACAATTTGTAAGCAGCTCAAAGCCTAGCACCTCTTCAACTCCTGTGTGAGAAAATTCAACACTGGCAAAAAATCGTGCTGCTGGGTCTAGCCAACACCTGGGTGTGCAGATTAGGACCTCTGCGTCCGGGTGTCTACAGGCAGATGAACCGTCAGCAGGATCAGCATCAGTGAGCAGGCAGAGCTAACCCAACTGTGTTCTCACTAATTCTACGTGATTCCACTTTTTGGACTTCACTGAGCCCCCACTTTCTCCATAATGTATCTGCGCCTTCTTTTGTTAAGTACCTATCCACTCTCTACAAACTTAACTTGATTTCAGGTTACCACAAAATGTTTCCTATCATAATGGCTTATGTCTTTCACGACCTTAACATCCAGCTTTATTTTTGCCGAGCTATAAGAGGACAGTAATGAATATTAAAAGTAAAAACTCATTCCATTTTTTCCTGGCCTGCTAAGTGCTTGAATAAGGTTATAATCCCTTAAAATTAGATATTACCATTGTTTACAAGCTTTCTGAATATACAGACCAAATGCTCATTATTGTTATTGTCAGAACTTAACACACTTCACAGCATCTAAATGTTCAGTAAATATTTTTTTTTTAATTGCAAAGGGTAAGGCTTACAGAGAGAACCATGATTTAAATGTTTCCTAATTTTTCTTTTCTGGGGTGGACCAAAATCAGTCTTTACACAATAGCCTGAGGCAACAGTTACATAGATCAATATATTCACTCATATATATGTAGATATTTTAGGATTTCGGGTCCATAGACATTATCAGCCATTTTATTCTAACTTCTGTAAGTAAATCGGTGTAAGTAATGAGTATATGGGAGGAACATGTATTTTGTTATTTAAATATTCAAATGCAAGCAGAATCCATTTTGCAGAGTAAGGGGAGAAAAAGACTCCACACACCATTCTCCTCTTTCTCTCACTGCCTCTCCCTGTCATCAAAAGGTGGGCTTATCACTTTGTGCATCTTACATACTTCCATCAATTACTTTTATGCACACTTTCACCGACAAGAGACAGTGAAAGTCTCCATAAGAGTGCTGCGGTTTACTGAAAAGGAGTCAGTGTCTGCCGGAACACATTTTCCAATGAGCCCGAGAGAGGTTTGGTTTGGGGGAAAATGCTAGTCCCTCCAGGCAGAAAAGAAAGAAAAATACCGGACCTCAACTGAAACACTGTAGAGTGTGCTGACTGTCTCATGGAGTGGGAAATGCAGCGGGCTCAGAACCCAGTTATCCCTCAAGCAACTTGCCCTTAGTTTCTCGCCTCCTTTATCGGGTCCCGAGAGTGTGCTTTGAGCTCACTCCAGAGAGAGCTGTCAGCTCAGTTGGTCCCAGAGGCAGAGACGGAACGTGAAAACCAAAGAAAGTGTGATGTTGATGACAACGTTCTAGGTACAAGTTGACCTGTATATACTACAGAACACAGGTTCGATAGGAATTGCCGACCACCAAGTGCACTCTGCAATTTCTGGCATATGTGCTGTGTAAGTCATATAAGACACTTATGTATACAACTGTGTGACTTAAGGGTTAAGAATATACACACATGTATAACTTCATAGTGCTCCTAGCTATCTGCGTCACACTTAGAGCCACTGGAAAATGGGTTTGACTGCAAACTCTTCAACAGGTTAATGTGAACATTGATGTTTAGGGTAGATCCCTCCAAACAGCTCTCTCTGTTCAGATGATGTATACATGTCAGAACAGGGATATAGAAGAGGGATATAAGTATTCACTGTTATCTGGTCCTAACTGTACCCTAAACCAACTAAAAGCCAGAGCTCTTAGCTCCCGGGGCCAGAATTTACACTATGTGTAAGGGGTGGAGGGGTGTAGCGCTAGGCCCTGCTTCCGAAGGCCCTTTGCCAGAGTGTCCGTCTCCAAGACAGAGCTATCTCAATGCAGGCCAGGTCCCTCACAGGGCTCAGAGCATCATGAAGAGCTGATGCAAACACCAAGGCCTGTCCTTTCTCTCCTACTCGGGACCGGTGTGAAAGGTCGTGTGTGTTGCTGAGCATCCCACGGGGTGACCCGAGTCCTCCTCGTTGTTTTGCAGGTCAACATCTCCCTTTGTAGGTCTCTTGACCCCACAGGTGTTTTTTCTGAAAACATTTTCTCACAAATCCCAGCGTCCACACTATCCCCATCTCAATCTATTTCTCAGGAGTCTAACATGAGGGATTGTGATTTTTAAAAAGCAACATTACTGGGACTACCGGGGTTCTGTGCATGTATCAAATGTATCTCATAATCTCATCAGCCAACTCTACCCTCATGGGGAGAATGCTCTGAATTTATTTTGTCCTTCTTTCTGTCTTGCTGTCTCAGCACAGTTATTAAAAGGATAAGGGTTTATGTGTATAAGTTGTTCTTTCTACTTTCTAGGTTTATCTGGGCCAGATATAAAGAGGCCAGGAATCTGGAAAAATGAAAATAAACCTTTTCTCTTTCTCTTAGGTAATGAAGGCATGCAGTACACATATCAACCAGGTTGAAAAAATGCTGAGCCCCTGCTTATTTTCTGCTTCGGTAATCTTTATTGAACAGCAATCCTGTTCTACATGAATAATATTTGTGTTATTCGAGGGGCCCTACAATTTTTTATCTAAAATTCATTGTGTACCCAGTCTCATCTACACTTCTCTACTGTTGTTTATGAGAGCAAGCTGGCTCAAGGGATTAGGAGTGCAAAGGAATGCTGAACATAATGCTAATATTTGGAGTTTGTCCATGATGCAAAATAAATATTCTAGGGCCCAGTTCTCCAAAGGATCTCTTCCTGAGCTTGTGGAATAATTGCCTCAAATTCCTCCACAAATTCAGCAGTACTGTTAAGAGAAAGTCTAGGAAGGAAATGTTGTGTTTCTGATAACTAGATGCTGCCAGCTCTGCTGAAATAGCGAAGATTTATGTACACACCCCACTTCCGGCTATGCGCTGCTATCAGTAGGCCAATACTGATTGATCAAAATATCAAGGATTAAAAACAAAACAGAAAAAGAAATGAACTACTTTTCCCACCAAATCTCTCTGAATTATCTGTGACTCTAATGATGGTAAAAAAGGCAAAGCTGCCAACTTTCATGCATTCAATTATAAGTGCCACTTTCTGCAAGCTATATCAGTGAGCTCCAAAGCTCTGCAAGAAGTACAGTAGTGAGCCAAGCATAGAACTCTACGTGGAACTGGCACTAGATCAATAAGAAATTTTGGGGTTTTTTTTGGGGGGGGGATTCCAGAGGCAAAATTGAATTTAGCTATTCTGGAAAATAACCGTGGTGTGTGGAGGGGAACACAACTCCTCTGAAGGTAAAGACTCAGCTAGAAATATACTATAGCCACAAAAACTAGGAGAAAAGATTTCTCACAGCAATCTCTGCCCCTAAGGACAGAAGACTTTTCTACCATCCGCCATGCCAGCTCGGTTTTTCTATGACTGCCACAAGAACCTGACAATAGAGATGAAGAGAGTATTCCCTACTCTGAGAAGAATTGCCTTCACCGTACTGTTCTACAAGACTCTGACGACAGAAAAATATTTTCAGTTATTTTATTCTAAACATTTGAAAATACCATACTGATTTATTTTTCTTTTTCCAAGGAAAAATATTTTAGAATTCTCATTCTTTTGAAGATTATCCGTGAACACAAGCAAAAATGTCAAAATGGATATGGAACAACAGAACACTATATTCTTAGCAGTTTTAACACAAAGTTAAATAATGTTGGCCTATAAAATCTTTGAATTAAAAATTATATAAGAAAAAGGTAACTATCCAGGTGGTGTATTTTAGAGGTGCCAGGAAGTCTTTTCTCCAAATATTTTAATTTATTGCTGTAATTTATAAATATATAAAACATACTCATTTTTAACATATTAACATATATTAAAGTTAATATATTTTAAGCTTTTAAACTATGTGCTAGAATACTGAGACTCTTCAAAACTGTCTTATTTATTTACTCAAAAATAATAAATATCGGTAAGATAATCATGGCTTCTGTTTCCCTTCTATCACATTCACTTATAGTAGAGTTTATAGCCACTCTGAGTCAGAACTATGTAATGGCCTAAAATGGGGGTAAAACAACTCATAGTCAACTTTCAGAGGCAAAATGGCTATTGACTCAGCCAGTAATTCTGGCTTCCTGTAGAACTTGGTCAGAATATGAAGAAAATGATTAATATCTAAAAGCAAGAAAAGTTAGTGAAGAGCCATGATAATGATATTATAAAAGGTAGTTTTTGATACCAAAACAAGCGCAATTTCCAGTGAGATTCCCAGTTTTACTCACACAAGCATCTTATAGCAATATTTTCTTTTAATAAGATAATCTGATTTCTATGAATGATGAACCAACAATCAGAATTAGCAAAGTGCATGGAAGACAAAATTTAGCAATTTCTACTTTGGATGAAAATCAGCATCTGGTAACATCAAACTTTGCTCAGTTCCCAAGTTTGTCTCATGCCATACTAAGAGCCATGATTTCATATTTTTTGCCATAGATAATCATCTATGTGTTCGATGTTTGTAGTCTAAATAGCATTTGGAGATCTTTGTGCCCATTAGAAAACTTGTTAAACTTGGGAAGACATTTCCAACTAAAATCAATTGCATTCATGCCCAACATCCACTACAGTGGTAAATCTGCTCCTCAAGATCAGTGGCCACCTATTCATATATTAAGATATTTCTACAGAAAAATCTTTTTTTATAGAATCCCAGAGTTGAGAGAGCTTTAAAGATCATTTAGTTTAGTTCTTTGGAGAGCAGTGTTCAACAGTCCCTAAGATTCAGTGAGGGGGATTAAACTCTAATTCGTGTTATTGATTAGGCCCAGAATAGACACAGGTACAATTATATATCAATCTTTGATTTTAGTGGTTTGAAACAACCACTTCTGGAGTTTCCTGAGCTGACTTCGCTCACGTTGGCCCCTCTTGCTTGGAGTCTTTCATATTCTTTCTGCCAAATAGTAGCCAAGGCAGAGAGTTAGCTTGAAACCCTGCTGATTCATTTGCAACCAACTGTGAGGAGGAAGTTCAGCTGGACTCCCCATGAAGGGAACTTCAGACAGATTACTGTAAGAAGCCTATGCCATACATAGTAGGTAATGTGAATTCCCAAAGAGGAAGACCTATGAACAGGCCTCCCAAAAGACACAAAGAAGGATCTATGCACTTTCCTACTTTACCTGGGAAATCCCAAAATATCATTTTCTCTACCACATCCACTAAATCTACCCCAAACCCTTTTCCTACACCCTTTGTTATACCATTTAATAAGAAGTGCAACATAAATATAGCAAAGAAAGTGACTGATGCTGTCTTTGGATATCATCAAAACATTCTTCTTTTGCATATGGTTAGATCAAGTGAAGTCTTTGACAGTTATATTGCTTTTTTTTATAGCTTCCTTTGGGTTTAAAGTGAATGTTTTAGGATAGAAAATCACAGACCCTCAGACACCTACAATTGCAGCACTCAGGGAGGCTGAGGTAGCAGAATCACCATGACATTGAGATCTGCCTGGGCTGCATAGTTCAACTCTAACCTAAACTACAAAGCAAGACTTTTTCTCAAAAGAAAAGAGAAAGGAATGAAAGGGGGAAGCAGAGGAAAAGAAAAAAAAAAGTCTGAGGATGATTTCCATTTAACTGTATCAAGTTTGGGTATAATCAGTACATTAGAATTAAGCAAAAATAACTGATTTCTTTATATTAAATCTCATAGAATTTATTGAATTCTGCCTTCTAAGAAGCTAAAGTAATGGTCTTTAAAATTATTTCTAATCCTATGATTCTGTAAGATAAGATAACTTTTTACAGAAATATCTACCCTCAGATAGCCAATGTTAATCACACACATTTTCCTGAAAGAAAAACTGCCATTATCAGAGTTATCATCTTTTCTTTCGGAAAAAAAATTAGTTTACTGCTTAAGGAATCTATCTCATAGGAAATTGTGTTTTGAAGAATTAAGGGATCCTTACTACTGTCATATGAGAATTCCTACCCAGGACAAATGTGGTTGCATGCTTTTTAAGTAGCAAGAATGTAGTTACTAGTCAGTAAATTTTTGTTAAGTTTTGAATTTGACAGAATACAGTTGGCAGCATCTGAAATAGCATATTAATGAGCTCCTGAAATTCCAAGGAAGATACATTCTACTGAACTCTGCTTCAATAGGTGCAAGTGGAGAAAAGTATTATATGTGTGACATTCCCATAGCATCGTGTAACTAGATTCATAATTCCTGACCTTTATTGCGTGGAGCAATATGAAATACTTGCTCAGCTCCTAGATGCCAAGGGACATTTCCTCACTGTGCTCCAAAGGTTCATAAAAGTCTACACACTGCAAGTCAGTTAATGAAGTTTTAAACTCAGCATATAATGGAAAGAGCAGGTCCCTAAAAGGAGCTCTCTAAAGATCTTCCCAATATATAATTTCCATTTTGATCCTGTTTCCAGACAGACAAAGCTCCAAACTCTCCTGAGACTGCGGGCAGACATACGCCCAGCTTGCCTCAGCCTCTGATAGGAAGCAGACAAAGGCAGTGCAGCTGTGCTGGTCACCTGGCCCTGCATCTATGCTGCCAAGGCCACTCAGGAGGTTTCAGGTAAGGAGTGGACTGGTGGTTCTGGCTCATATACACATATCCTGGAGGATCACGTGCTCCCAAACTTGCTAAAACAATGTCGCTAAAAGCCTGACATGCCTTTCCCCAGTCACTGATGTAGAAACTGCAATTGATTCAAATACAAAGCTATGACTGTGCACATCCTTCTCTTAGCCTGGGAATGGATGTGCTGCCACACTGCAGAGTCTGGAGCCCTTGCTGTGCTCCCTGCTGCACCGTGCCCTGACCCATTTTCCTGGAGAAAAACCTTGTGTGTAAAGAAAACTTAGGCAGACTTCAGAATATAGATCTTTTCTGCTTTCAGTTTACAGAAAACCCTTGACACAAATTGTGTTTTTAAAATATTATCATGCTTTTTAAATTTCTGTATATCTTCATACATGGCATTATCTTCCCTGACACTCCAAAGCATGTAGTTACTTCAAGGCTGGGGTTTGGGGAACTCAGCAATTACATCAAGACTAGAGTTAAGATTTAATTTCTTGGCCCCAGGGATTTAGCCCTGGAGTTCGAGCACCTGCCTTATAAACATAAGGTCCCAGGTTTGATCCCCCATAACCACATACAACAATGCAGGGCATGGTGACTTACATCCACCAGCAATCAGTATCACACATCATAGTGCCAGGCATGTTGGCTCAAGCCTGTAATCCCAGAACTCGGGAGGCAGAGGCAGGAGGATTGCTAAATTTGAGGCCGACTTCAAGATCAGCCTGATCTACAAAAGTGAGATTTCTATCTCAAAAAAATAAAAAAGATTTGATTTCTGCAATTTAAAACTTAGTTTAAAATCTATAGCAAAACAATGGTGAAAAGTAAAATTTGTCAAAAAGAGAAACTGTTTTTTTTTAATGTTTGTATAAAGAGGAAATCCTTGTGAATTTGATGAGAGCTTTACAGAGTAGCATTTCTTCCCCACATAGGAAAACAAAATGAGAAGGAGCTCATTCAAATCCTAATAGACTGAGGAGAGGTAAAGAAGAATGGAAAAAATGGAAATGAAAAGCGTTCTAATTTTATCCAGGCCCAAGTCCTAAAGGAGGGGAATATAAACTGAACGTGTAAATAAGACCCATAATGTGCAACAGATATTGTGGAATCCGAAGAAATAGTTCACAGGAGAAGGAGAACTAGAGAGGAGTGGTGGGGAGAAAGGAAGGAAAGTAAAAATATGAAAAAAGAAGGAAAATGGAAACAAAGTCTTTCCATTTATATTAATATTTCTCTCTTACTGAGTTTCTTGGTACATTGTAGATATTATGTCATGATCACATTCAACACTGAGAATGTGTACCTGTACGTGATATATCTTGATTCTTATTTCTTCCATCCCCCTGCCCTCCCTACAGCACCCCACCCCCTATACACATAAGCTTTGAAGTCTTTGTAAATGGAAAGGGTGGTAGGGCTGAGGAGAGGGCAGGGGAATGGAGAAAAAATAAGAAGCAAGATGTGTCATGTACAGGTACAAGATCCCAGTGATGAATGGCATAACAGTGTACACCTAAAATGTACCAATAAATTTAAAGTAATACTTTTTTTTTTTTAATGAAGCCAAACAAAGGGAGTATGTAAGGGGAAGGTATGAGCAGAGAAAGCATTGCTCTATTTTGTTTCTCCTTCAAACTCAAAGACCTGTGGAAAAGCTATGAAATAAATCCTAAAAAGTGGGCAAAGAGGAAAGAAGGGATGGTTAGACTGAGCAAGAACCTAGTTAACACTCAAGAGCCATAGTCAGCCATTAGCTTCATACTGACAAAGGTACTTAGAAGTTCACCCGTGCTCCAAAGAATCGAAAAGTGCTAGGCAGGTCCTAAGGGGCCCCACTGCTCCCCAAAGCTCAAAGCTCAGGTAATCTCCTCCTTTCAAATAACTTGTTTTTCACCTGTAAAATGAAGCAATCTGGAGAGGAGATCGCTTCTCCAGTTAAGTTTCCAGTATTATGAATTCTGTCTTGCTAGCAAATTTTCTATTGATCTCCCTGCTGGAATGCTGCAATGAAGCCAACCTTTGGGGCTGGAGTGGCTACATGACATAAAGCTAGACAATGGCGAAACATGGAGTCTGCTCAGGCTGCCACAGCCAAATAACTGTGCTCACAGTAGGTGGCTTAAGTAACATGAAGTGATTTCTTTGTCCCAATATGCTTCTGGTAAAACTCCTCTGCTTAGGATCGCCGTGAGTTCGTGGTTATCCTGGGCTACATAGTGAGTTCAGGGTAAGCCTAAACTACAAAGTAAGAGCTTGCCTCAAAAAATAAAAGCAAACAAAACAACAACAATGAACATCTCTCTGCTTGAGTTGCAAGCAGCCACCACCTCTTCAGCTCTGTACAATATACACAAGAAGCAAGTTCTCTGATATCTCATCCAGAACACTGATTCTGCTGAATTACAACCCCAAATTTATGACCTTATTTGACTTCAGTTACCTCCTTAAAGACCTTATCTCCAAATGCAGTCACACTGGGAATTAGGGCTTCAGTATCTGAATTTAGGAAGACACAATTCAGTCCATAATGGCGGCTTCTGGGAAAATCAGATCAAAGACTCTCATTAAGGAAACAAACAGAGGCGAATGTGACCAACAACCAGTCAGTGAGTCCTGAAGTAGATCATTTCCCAACCGACTCATCACATAGAATCCGGGCAAATACCTTGATTTCATGCTTGTGAGAGATGAAGAACTGGAGGACGCAGATAAGCCCCACCAATACTCTTGACAGATAGACAATGTGAGGTAATAAAGGCATGCTGCTTTCAGGCATTTAGTTTTATGCTAATTTTTTACACAGTACTAGGTAATGACTACACGGCAGCTGATGTTCTGAGAGCTACAAGATCATCCACAGAGACCAGGAATCAGACAAACACATTGTCCAGAAATAGAGAAAATCATTTTGGCTGAAGCAAATCTTCTCTTTCCAGCAAATTAGGGAAGCAGAGAAGTTTAAGTGTAAAATACATAGAAAGCAGATGTATCCAAGTTCTAATCTCTCTGGTGCTTCATCACAGGGCAAACGTGGATCCACTGCTTATGGAGAACATGAATGTAACAATAAATGCAGAGCAAAGTGACTTAAAATCAAATAATTAATGGTACTTGGAAATGAATTATAGTAAATTAGCATGAGTAAAAGGTTTTTGATTGATATTTGCTCTTCTTTTTAGGACACCAGCAGGGAAGACAAATAGAGCAAGGGTTTGATACTACTACCACTTGACAAGAAACATTCCATGTTACATTCATATTATACCATGTTTAGGTTGTATATACTATATTTGAACTTGCATCCTCTATGAGTAATAAATGATGCTCTATATACTTTATTTTGAATCCTCCTCTAGGATTCGAACCAGTTATTATCATCCTCATTTTTTCAGTAAGAATCTTAAGGATTGTATCTACCTTAGCTAGAGCTACTCAGTTTTCACGAGAATTTGAATATAAGGTCATAATGAATATAAGGTCATAATGTGAGATCAGGCCTTTCTGTTGTAATGTGTCTCCAAAATGGTGATAAAACTCAGGCAGAAATCTGTGGAGATTATTCAGTATACAGCAGAGTTAAGTGCTAGCCTCTTGCCAAAACAGAAAATTCAGTAACAATATACTATCGGTCCTGACTGTTTTCAAATTTGATTGAATTCCTTTTCCTATCATTGCTGCTCACATCATGGCAGCATCAGAAAGAGATTATCACTGGCTAATATAAAATGACCTTATTTGACTAACTCTACTTACTTCATAAAAGAGAGAAGTAGGTTTATATTTCTCCTTATTTATGAACAAAACAGGACCATCTTCCTTTGCTCTGCACTGATTTGATTTTCGTTCATTCCTTCCTCACACACCCCATTAGTTGCAGCTGGGCTATTATACCTTCCTGAAATTGATCCAGCTTGCATTGTGAAAGATGCTTTTTAATGGACAAGTTAGAAGTATCCGAAGCTTTTCTTTCACATTAATAATACAGAAATGGCTACTTAGCTTGTTATGTTAACCTTTGATTTCCTTGTACTCTTATGGAACTAATCACACCGCAGTGCACGTATGTTTCTTCTGACTTCTTACCATGCTCTCAAAGCTGCGTCTGGAAAACACAATGGTCAGCTGCTATGAAAGCATCCATCAGGCCCGTCCCACAAAGAATGACAGGAAGACAAGAAAACGAGATCTGCGAGAAAAACACCACATAAATAATGTGGGAGTCAAATGTGTTGAATACGAAAAAGCTGGGAGCCAACAAGGGGAATGATAAACTATCTTTGTGAAAAGCACTTTCAGTTGCTGTTTCCATTAAATGCAGAAAATTGCCTGGTAAAATGACTCTCCTTCTTCTCCAAAGAAGATCTGAACAAAATAGGAGGTGTCTTATATTTCTCTTAGCCATTTGTCACATACTCCAAAATCCAGTAAATATATTCAAGGACATACTGACCATGAATTTAGCCTTGATATTGCTTGGGGTGGGGGGGAAGAGAAGGGGATCTGACATGTAAAATGGTCAATTAGGGTGAATGCAAAGCAAAGTGGCTTCAGCAATTCCTGGGTGTTCTGCTCATTTCCTTCAATCTGTACAGGCAGTTGTGCTGTCGTGGTGGTGATTTTTTTCACTCTGCATCTTTGGTCTTTTCTTGTTCTTTATTGAGTTTAATTACAGTTATTGTTCATGGGCTGTTGAGCCTAAAAATCATTTACTGTCTCGTGTATTTACCCAGCTCTTGATTCATTCACAGCTGTTCATCAGTGTCATGCTATTCAGACTGGGGGGTGAACTCACTTATCTTTACAGAACAAGGGAAGCATTTTCATTTACTCAAGGTCCATAAAGGGAGAATAATAAAATGAGAAGGATGGTAATGCTTTAGTTCAATGTATTTATATTCTATTTTATGTATCAATATTGTGGCATAATTTTGATGAACCTATTAACTATAGGCACTAAGTCCTGGAGTTACTTGAGAGAATGCAGCTATCTGCATCATTTCAAGGAAGACTACACTGAAGTTTTTTTGGCCACAAGTCAAGGCATTTGGGCATTGTCCCTCAGTACTGATGTCTAGTACTGGATTTGCCTTGTAGATATAATTTAAGTAATATCAAATAAAGTTTCTCTACAAAAGTTTTGCTGAAATGCCTAAAAATTTCCACATCTTAATGCTATATTTTGTGTGATAACATTGTCTTGAAGTAATTCCTTTTAATATGCAATATGTTGCCAAAGAAAAAGAACACATTAGCTATCATCAGTATATGGGATTTGTTTGTGAGATGACAGAGTTCCAAATCATTTCATACAGTGAACTTCACTTCAGAAAGAACCAGTCAAGCAGACAGATATGCGCTGGATCTTAACTGTTCCCCAAAGGCTGTATATTAAGAGCTTATTTACTAACCTACAAACACTGATAGGTGGTAAAACCTCATGGGAATGGAGTGCGGAGAGAAATTACATCACTGGAGCATTCCCCAGAGTGGATAATTGTGACTCTGGTCCATTTCTTGGCCTCTCAGCCAAAAGACAAACAGCTCTATTCAACTATACATTTCCCACCACAATGTTCTGACTCATCACAGAGAGGATGAGTCATCACAGGCCTCAATCCACAGGTGCAAATGACCATGGATTAGATCTTCTGAAACTATGAGTACTAGCCAGTCAGTGTAGCCTTGCATCGAAATGCCCCAAAGATTTCTTCACAAAGCTAAGCATGCCAAGTTCATCAGTGCACCACTGAAGTAACCAACTACCGATTGACTAAAATATGTTTTAAAATTGTTTAAACCCACTAAAAATGCTGTTAAAATAGATACTTGAAAGAGTATCATTATTTAGATTACTACTATCTGCCTGTATTTATAGAAGAAAATGTATTACACTTGGAGATTATAAATAATTTAGTGATATAGCCAAAATCTTATAACTTATTCAAATGTTCAAGAAAGAGAAATGCATAAAAACAAGCAAGTTCTGGATCTGGGATTTGCCTGCGGCCTACATACTAAGATTTTTTAAACCTTTGTTGAGTCAGAAGCCAAAATTTGGTGACCTGACTAAGAAACTTTGAATCAAATATTCATAAATAAAGACAGAAAGTAATGCCTTTTGCTTTTTGAAGATCATATCAGCTGTTTTAAAGAAGAAGGAACAAGTGGGATTAATTGCATACTTTAGCTTTCTGTCAGGAAAAATATTCTCTGAAACACATACTTACATACAGATGAGACTGACTACCCAAAAGAAATAAATGTAAATTAGAGTAGTTTTCAGTAAGACTGGACTGTTGTTTTCAGGAACTAGGTGGAAGTGAACTCTCCCTTTACTTTTATAGGCAGCTAAGTTAGGTAGAAATTAATAAGCAGACAAGGAAAGGCTCTGGAAGAAGTTAGTCAAAATTGTGACTGGGTGGTAAACTTGAATTAGGCAAGGCCTCAAGATAAAGTCACAAGGGCAGCGAGGCTGAGGAGAAGAAGGAACCCTTCTCCACTGTTGGTGGGACTGTAGACTTGTACAACCCCTGTGGAGATCAGTTTAGAGATTCCTCAAAAAGCTATGACTGGAGGTCCCACTTGACCCAGCCATCACTCTGCTAGGTATATACACACAAGAATTAAAAGATTCATATCACAGTGACATATGTGCACCCATGTTTATAGCAGCTCAGTTTGTGATTGCCATATCTTGAAAACAACCCAAGTGTCCATCAACTGCAGACTGGATAAAAAAGCTGTGGTTCTTCTACAGAATGAAGTATTACTCTGCCATAAAAAATGATAAGTTTGAATCATTTATACTTAAATGGATATACCTTGAGGATATCCTATAAGTGAAATAAATAGGTCACAGAGAAGTAAATATCACATCTTTTCTCTGGTATGAGAAAATAAAGATGTAAATGACTTGTAGAACTGTATGTTATATATTGTGAAATAGAAAATACTCAAAGTGAAATAGGGTGAAGAGAGAAAAATACTGAGGTTATAACAAAAAAAGAAAGGAAACAATGTTTATGTATATAGGGGTAGGGGTGGCAGGGTGGGTAGGGCTATGGGAAAGAAATGGGAATCAAGTTGTGTCATATACTGGTACAAATTCCCATTGTTGAGTGCAATCATAATGTGTATCTGTAATGTACCAATAAAGATTTCAATTAAAAATAAATAAGTCACAAGGGCAGACTCCCAACGGATGAATGGAAACATGAGACTGGACTATAGTCCATTAAGTCCAGGCTGCATCAGGCTCCCAGGTGGGTGACCAAAACACCTGGACCCATCCCTGCCTCCAAAATGTCCCTGCTTTGTAAGTCACAGATCAGCCAATGGTACTGATGTCTGCCTTTTACCTTTGCTACATGCCCACTCCCCTATGGGTTACTGAAGCAGCATTAGCTAAGTGACTACCCTTGTTAATTTATTGGTTACTTGATTACAGTTTGCCTCACATTGCATCCACCCCATGATTTTACTCTACAAAACGTTCTCAGAGAAGTGACTTCTGTGGCAACCCACATGGGATTCCTCTTGTCTCTCACCAGCTATTCCCCAAATAAATCTTTCCTATTCTCAACTTCCTTTGTCTTTTGAAATTTATTCTTTGATTTCATGTAATATGACCTAGGCATATCTGACATCTAGCAGGTTGAAAGTTGTATCAGTAGGACTACTTTTCAACTAGACTTCAAAAATATTTATCAATAAAATGTAAATAAAATCATTTTGGATTGAAAA
Source organism: Petromus typicus (assembly GCA_004026965.1). Lineage (NCBI taxonomy): Eukaryota > Metazoa > Chordata > Mammalia > Rodentia > Petromuridae > Petromus > Petromus typicus. The sequence goes on from PVIR01005237.1 coordinate 16,205, forward strand.
ATTATCAGATATGATAGCAAATTTGACCCCATAGATAATAGATGTAAAATTATCAGGCACAAAATAATATAAAAAGTCCCTTATGAAAAGGGACTTAAGGACATAAATGGGACTTTAAAAAAAACAGCAAACAGAATTTCTTAGAAAAAGAAGAATGTAAAATTTCACTGAATTGGATAAACAGCTAATTAAATATACAGTAAGAGATTGTTAATGACCTAGAAGACGGAAGTAAGCACCTTATAAGAATGTTATACAAACAAAATGATGGAAAGTAGAGAAACTGAGAAACAAGAAGGACACCACATGCTGAATACAGTTTAGAACATGAAGTAAGAAAACGAAAGTATTTGAGGAGATGACTTTTTCATTACTGATGAGGGGCACCAATATCCAGAGTGAGGAAGCTCGGGGAATGTCAGAATGCAGACACAAAACCAAGCCACAGGCACGAACTGACTTTGAGGAAGAGCCAGAGGAAGCCTGGTGCTAACCACAGTGAGTAAGGTGGGTGAGGTCACGCTGGACTGTTTCCAGAGCCGCCTTCCCGGGAGAGGGCACTCCACAGCAATGTTCACTGTATTTTTGATCACATCTCAAGAAAATGCAAAAGAGGCCTTTCAGGACTGCTTCGAACAATGGGTAAATGTGTCTGAGTCCAGCAGGAATATTCTGAGGAATGTAAATGACCAGATGACTTCTACTGTAACAGCATTTTAAAATTTAAATGTTCATATATTTTGATCACACAGCATATATTTTTTCATGAAGAGAAAATGAAGATAGTTTAAAATATATGAAGAAGTCACTTAGCTTTTCAGGATGTATTTCAGAAGAAAAGAAAATCATTTCAGATGGCTTATATATTTTTGAAAGTTATGCATATTCAAATTCCCTGTTACCACTAAGATAGACATATGTATGCAGAAGATAATAAATGATGATGACTACTACAACAATAAAACTTAGTAAATCTTAAAATAAAAGAAAAATATAAGATAAGTAAAAGGCACAATGTTAAAACTTTTAAAGTTCATAATCAAATTAAAGATAAAATTATGCAATCTGCAGGTGAAATATGAGTATTTTCAATCTATGGTTTTTTAAAAGTTTTTTATTTGTTCTTAAGAGTATACTTAATCTGTAAATCATGGAAAAGTTGGAAGTAAAACAATAGACAAAGATATACTAAGTAAACAAGAAGGAGTTGGCTTTTGCTCTCTTGTACTGAGAAAAACAGGTATTAAAAAACTTACCAGAGATAAAGAAGACACATGTTGATAAAGGGCTTAATTCACCAAGGAAAAGGATTCTAAACATCTATGAGCATAGTAAAATTATCAAAATATATGGGATAAATTAGTTCAATTACAATACCATTAAATTAAGTCAACAGAATGAACAAAGTTCACGTAAAGGACAAGTACAGTGAACGGGCTAGCCATTCACACCCCATTAAGTTGTATTTCTTACACATAACTTATCACAAAGTAGCCCTCATCAAATTAAAAATTTTATATTATAAAGACCATAATCTCTGACTACAGTGTAATCCATTCTGAACAAAGTTCATACCTAATTGTTAGTACTTACATATTTCTAAATTTAAAATAAAACTAATATATTTGTACATCAAAGAATAAAAAATTACATAGAAAAATATTGGTACTAGCTCATATTACACTCATAAATGTAAAATATAACATTGAATATTATTACAATTATGGTTTAGTGACATTTTAAAGGGAACATACAGGCTTATACATACATTACCAAATATTAGAAAAGATAGACTCTAAAAAATGATGAGCTAAGTATCTAATTTAAGATGTTAAACATGAACAAAATGTATTAAGTCCCTTCTCTAGAAAAAAAGGAAATAATATAGCTAGATCCAAAAATTATAACTCTGAATATCATTAATAGAATAAGCGAATACTAGTTATTTGAAAAAAAAACTAATAATATAAACTGGCTCTTGTCTTTAATTTCAAGTATGGACACAAAAATAAGTGGAAGCAAATAAAGAGATATTAAAAATGTTATAAGCCACTAATGCAAATCAGAAAAATATATAAAATGAAGAAACTTGTAGAAAAAATGTAAATTTAAGAGGGCTTAAAATATAATTGAGCTTAGTCTTGTAATTAAACGTAATTTAGTTGAAAATAATCCTAAATGAAATTTCCAGATACATATGGTTTGAGAAGTGAATTCAGTTAAATATTTAAGCAACAGAGAATTCTTTTCAAGGTAAAAATCAGGAAGAGATGTATTCCCTGACTCATTTTACATGATTAATATAAGCCAAATATAAAAATGAATAACATTGTAAGGAAAGAAAATTATAGAATAATCTCATTCTTTAAAACAAGCTTTCTGATTCCAAAATTAAATCTAAAAAATCTAAATACAAATATTATGATCACATGTATCTTACTGAAAATATATAACAATACACATAAATAAACCATAGATACTGCATGGCTGAATTTCAGAAGCAGCACAGACCAAAGAGTCGGCATTGGCCAAAGAATATCACAAAATACTACTTGTGATACTTTATTCACATAAAGTTCCCAAGGAAGGAAAAGCTGACTATATATGATTTAAGGAATCACACTTAAATCAGCATGCAATATCGGAGTGAAGGAATGCAATAATAAACGTGCCACTGAGACCACTCTTTACACCAAGGTGAGACGAGTGTACGTGATCTCCAGAAGGTGCACAGAACCTTGAGTGATGTTGACAGTCTTCTAAATATTTAGCAAAATGGTTGGTAAATAGGATTCTACCTTACTCTTTTGTTTTAAAATGTCTATATGTTATTCATACTCATATATTGTACGTGCTATAATAAAATATTTTAAAGGAATGGACGGCATATGTCTGTAGGTTCCTGAAAAAATAGTCAGGCTGGGGATTTAGCTCAATCATTCTGGCACCAGACCTCGAGTTAAATCCCCATTATCCCCCCCGCCCCCCCTACACACAAATAAAGGCCAGTAATCTCATAGGTAGAAATTCAAGTTCATGTTCATAGTTATTCCTGATGAGCTTCTCAACGTTATCGTGGCATAGGGAGAAGTTGTGGTAAGTGAACAGGATCTGGAAGGCAGAGCCATGATAAAGCCTGAATCCCAGGCAAACTTATAATAGACTTGAAATGGTAGGAAGCATTCAGGTAGAACCCAGGGGATTTCGAGGTTACCATCACTTCAGACCTGGCTCTCACTTGCATGATAAACATTGGCTGACTGCTAAACTGGGCAGTGACCACAAGAAAGCACAGAAAGATACATTCCTTGCACTCAATATGTTCAAAATCTAATATAGAAGATATTAAAACATTATAAAATAGGAGGATAATAAAGTATAGAAAGACAAAGTAGGATGTTCTACTATAGAATAAGGTTAATGGGCACAGATTACATGCAGAAAGTTGAGAACTGAAGCATGAGCTGGGATTAACCACACAAAGTGAAGACAAAGCAAGAACAAAAAAAGGGGAGAGCGCTAGGCATAGGAAAGAGAATCCACAACCGATCAGATATGACATCTTGAAAATCTTCAATTCAGCAATTGCAATGCAGAAAAGAAAGAAGCCAAAGAGCAGATGACAGGAAGTTTAGTGGCAAGACAGAAAAAGGTTTGAAACCAGTATCAATACATTTAATTCTGAAGATGATAAGGTGCTGCTGATGGTTCTTACACAAAGTACTGATATATCCTAGATTTGCACCTAAGAAAATTCCTTTGAAGCATGAATATTTTGAGTTTTTGCAAAACTGAAGGTCTAATAAATAAAAGGCTATTAAGAAACTTTAGGGAGAAATCATGTCTCGGGAAGAGGAGGAAGTGGAAGGACTCATGTATTCGGGAAGTACAGAATCAACAAAGTATAAAGTGATTGAGTGTGGAAGGGGGGACTAGAGCTACAAAGGGTCTTGAGATGTGGCCCATGGGATAAAGATTTACGAGACACTTGTCTCCCTCAGATAACTGAAGATAAGACATAGAATTTAAGACATTAACACAGGGACATTGTGTAGGTAAAGAAGAGGAAGAGACTAGGATTTTTAAAGAATGCCAGTAATTTCAAAGGGCAAAAAGCCCAGATTTTCCTACACAGGAATTCCAAAGTTTATTAAAGAGCTTATATGGTCAGAGGCCATAGAATCTGATGAGAATGACAATTTTAAAGGTAAATGGGATAAGTCAGACAAAATAAATAATAGAAGCTGCTGATTAAAATTTTCAAAAAGGAAGTTTGATAATTTTGATAAAAATTACAGCTCAAAGATAATGATCAAATGAATGACCAAAGAACAGTGAACAACATAATCTATAGGATTAAACTGACCAATTCTTCATTCAGGGTAAAATAGAAAGGCTGTTTATACGGAACCTGAAACAATGAAAAGACAGCAAAAAGATATATACATACTATCTACTTTATAAAAATATTATTAGATGAGTTCTACAGGTGTGACCACTGACATGGTAGTAAATTTACCTCAATGTACTTTAGAGTTACAGGTCTGAGTCATAATTTGGGCACTGCTGTTTCAATGTCTTTGTGCCTCCATTCTTTGTCACTATTTTTTGCATTCTGTTAGTTTTCTCTATCTTTTCAAAATCTCACTTAACTGTTAAAGAAAATCTGATAGGCCAGGGATTTAGCTCAGTGGTTCCAGTGCCTGTCCTGCAAGTGCAAGGGCTCAACAGTAACCACATACAATACTGGGCATGGAGACTCAAGCCCAATAGCAATCAGTACCACATACCACAGTGCCAGGTGGGTGGCTCAGGCCTGTAATCCCAGCACTCGGGAGGCAGAGGCAGGAGGATTGCTGTGGTGTGAGTTGGAGGCTGAGCTCAGGGCCAGCTTGAACTACAAAGTGAGACCCTGTCTCAAAAAAAAAAAAAAAAATCTAATAAAGACTGAATTTTCTTTTTTTTTTTAATCTTTATTGGTACATTAAATATACACATCATGATTGCACTCCATAATGGGGATTTGTACCAGTATAAGACACAACTTAATTCTCATTTTTTTCCCATAGCCCTACCCCCCCTACCACCCCCCCATATACATAAAATTTGTTTCCTTACTTTTTTGTTACAATCTCAACATTGTCCCCTTTCACCTTATTTTACATTGAGCATTTTCTATTTCACAATATATAACATACAATGCTAGGACTCATTGAATTTTCAATAACAAGTTAGGTCTGACTTCTAAAGTCATTAATGGACATTCCTGTGTCAGCTTCCAAGAATTTTTACCTCATTGAATCAACCTAGTTTAAGGTCTGCCTGATTTATTCCCACAATTAGACTGCAAAGTGACAACTCTGAAAATGGAAATAATCTGTTGACTTCTACAGCAAATGTACACACATACATTTCTGAGCTGACTTGATTATGGTACAGAGTAAGTTAGTCTAGTATATTCTTTTCAAATAGCTCACAATCAACATTTGTTTTAGGTAATAAAAATGGACATCTGGGTTTACTATCACACTTTTATCCTCTGCAAATGATTTCTCTTCAATTAAAGATTCATAAGGTACTGTAGGCTGTTTCTCCTAGAGTTTATACATAATGTCAAAAACTCTTTACCATGAACCATTTGCCAGAAGCAATCTCTTTTATATGATATTAGCATAGGCAGTGCCTCCCTTGTGGTGTGTTTTACTATATCCTATTAATTTAAGAGTAGGTAATACTCTCATTTTAGCTGTCTCCTGTGATAACATTAATTAGCATGCAGGAAATACTGAAATCAAGAAAGGCCTTTGTAATCTATACAGTGTGACTCAGGTTTTTACTGTTTTATGAGCATTTTCTGACCTTGCCTTACAATAGAACTGCTCAATAAAAGAAAAGCAGCCTTATCTTCTCAGACCCACTGCCCTCACACTATCTGCTCTGAGCACAGCCATGTGTACCAAGGAGATCGACAGACTCTTCCATTTTACTTCCTTCTGTATTTGGGTTTTGGGCCTTGTATAAAGTGTATTGTCCTTCATTCTCAGCAGTTCAAATTGTGCTGTTCACAAATGCCTTTGAATTTACCTTGTGCTAGGAACCATGTGTTTGCCAAGTGTTATAGGTCACTTTGTGTTTTTCTAAAGAGAAGAAAATAGGAGATCCTTCTGCTATGAGCATAGAGGATGATTTCTCTCACAGAATTGGCAGAGTCTTCTAGGAGAAAGATAAAATTATGAGGGTAAACAAAAAGCATCAATAGATTTTCGCTCACCTATATTTGAAGTACAGAATGAAGAATTAAGGTAAAAAACCATCTTAACATTTACCAAGTCCAAATGCTCATGAATGTGACATAGTAACTTCAAAATTAATTTTGTGATCATACAAGTCTTGCATAAATGAGTCCTTTAAAAAGCATGTTGATACTGACTGATGAGGAGTTTGAAAATCTATTCTGTCTGCTCAGATAGAGTCTTTAAGCTTCAGTAAATGAACACATAATTAATGCCCTCACTATTTCCACTCAACAAAACCGCCACCATTGTCTGAGCACCATCTCTATCATCAAATAACATCTGAAAGTACCGGACCGCTAAAGCTTCGTAAACAGTGGGCCAAATATGAGACCTAAGCAGCTGAGTACTTTGAGGTCTGTTTTCCTACCAATCTCTGATATACCTTCCCAGAACCATAACTGGGTTTAACTCTGATTACTGAAACACCACCCCAGTCCTACTCAAGTGCCAAAGTCCTCCCTAAGTCAAGGATCACTCATACAGAAGCTTTGAACTGTAGCTTTTGATGTATACTTAAGTCTAGAAAAACAAATTTTGTATAATGTCACAAATTAACTATATCAGTGAAATCTTATTTTGTAATGCCTGAAAATAATATATCTTCTATACACTAACTTGAGTCATGGGTTAAATTTGGGGCAAACACATCCAGGAAAAATTTTATCCAGTTTATAGCACAGACAACATAACTCTAAAGCCTCATAAAGAATATGTTCTAGTTTTGACAGAAGCATAGGTGCCTATGATATTTATATCCTAAATGAACTAGGACTGACAATGAAAAAGTATTTCTATTTTTCTGTTTTCACACTGAGAATTACATTGTATTTTCTCCATATCACCTGCAAAGTATTTTTTGTACAAGGAAATTGTGACTGGACAAGTAGAGATCTCATGTGGAAAATATCATGGCATTAACATTCTCATAATAGCCACTAAGTATAGGCAGATAGAGCCATTTTTATTTCTTTAAAATAGAATGTACATAATATTCATCACTTGACCCTATTACCCTGATATATTTTATTGTACATATGCATTTATAAATGACTTTTATTTTTTAAAAAAATCTATAAAATTTGAACATTATTCATTCCATTAATATGCTCCAAAAGAGTACACACTCTCTAATCCATTCCAACTTTTCTGAGAAAGAAGGCTATAAAGGTCTTAGAAAAACTCACCTAATCCCTTAGTAATAAGTAATTGTTTGCACAATCTATTTCTCAAAAGTTAGAGCCAAACACAGTGCCTATGCATGAGCTGCCAAGAGGGACTGACACACTCAGTAATTACCATACAACTTTGAAGGGAATTCATTAGCACTTGGACATCTGGAAGTGGGGATCCAAATATGTGTTCAAGTGTCTAGTGGAGATGTGTCACAATTTGCGTTTGTGTCATGCCTTCTTTACGCCAACTTTAAAGACACTTTCCATTTTTATTTTTTTATTATTATTATTTTTGTTTTGTTTTGTTTTTTGAGACAGGGTCTTACTTTGTAGTTCAGGCTGGCCCTGAGCTCAGCCTCCAATTCACATCACAGCAATCCTCCTGCCTCTGCCTCCTGAGTGCTGGGATTACAGGCGAGAGCGACCACACCCGGCACTGTGGTATGTGGTACTGATTGCTGCTGGGCATGAGTCTCCACGCCCAGTATTGTATATGGTTACCGGGGATCAAACCTCAGCCCTTGCACTTGCAAGACAGGTGCCAGAACCACTGAACTAAGTCCCCAGCCCCAACACTTTCCCTTTTTAAAGGCAGCATCTCTAGACCAGCTGTCACTGTTTTTTTGGTTTCCTGAAGGTTTTTAAGTGTTGCTGATGCACCCGGCAGCAGATCCTTCACTTAAGGATCCAGTTACCAAGAACCAGGTATATTCATGGCAATTCAGAATAAAAGAGAACAACATTTGACATCAGGGATGATAATACTTGATGTATATTACAAATCCATAAAAGATTTGTGTTAGAAATGTTGATATTGTTAAGATTAGTTAAAATTAATAAAATGTCTATGTCAAAAATGAATAGATGCCATGCAAAGCAATGCATAATTATAATGATCTCATTCACTATAATCAGATACATAAGAGGATATAGTATTTCTTCTTTGAACATATTTATCGTGCGCATTATAGTTTAACAGTGGTCATTCTCACAGTAGAAGAAATTCAAAGGCTAATGATGAGGCATTTATTAAACATTTTGTTAAACATGCTACTTTTTGAAAGAATTGTATTCTACCTGGCTTACTCCTTGTGTTTTGAGATGTCCAGTTGACCCTTGTTTAGCAGAAGAATACAACAGAGCTATTAAAACTCAAGGGATACAGAATAAAGAACTGTAATAGGGAATTGGTCCAGATTTACTTTGGACAAACTTTGTTCCAAGTTTTTACTTAGATAAAATTCCAAAAGAGAATTCCTCGGGAATTTGTTTATTTTTTTAGTTAAATTCTAAATAGATTTATAGGTGGGAGACACAGAGGTTACAATTGGAGTACATTTTCAGTTTGATGCTAATTAAAAGGTAATGTAAAGGCCTCTTTTCCCATGGAACTAAAGACAGCACTAGTAGAAACTTGTAGACACAGGCTGAGTTACTGCACATTGAACCCAGTATGTTAAGCACGTGCTCCTCTACTGAACTACATGCTCAGCCTTTAGCTTAACATAAAATCAATAGAAAAGTATTCATTCACTGTGATGTTGGTGTGTATTTTAGAACAGAAGTACCTTGATAAGCTGAGTGGCAGAGCTGGGATCATAAAGAGCTTCCTCACACAGAAGTACTGCAAATATGTACCGATAACAATAAAAATTTAATAAAACACCACTGGTTTGTATTCACATTGTGGAACATCTATGGGTATTTTACACTTTTCTAAGTACACACATAGACTGGAGTATCCAATTTGGAGCCCTATCAAGGAAAGAATAATTGTCAACATCGCGGACAGGACAGGCATCAAGAGCTTTCCAAGAGGATTTAGGAAGACAAGAATAGGAAGCCTCTGAGCAGAGTAAAGACTTTGCCATGAGGACCAAAGCCAAAAGCTTACAGCAGTAATAAGGCTGGTGGGTATGCATGGTAAAAACCTAGCCTTCACTTTGTTCTAGACTTTTCTTTAGTGAACAGTACTTTCTGACACTGGGCTGTTTTACCCTTGGGGAGGCACTGCAAGTGTCACTTTGCATCTGGTGTACTACAGAGCAAGAGCAAAGCCACCTAGGCAGCCCCATGCACAATGATGATGGCCTGGGTCGCACGAGCAGGGCCCACATACATGCAAGGTGTAAAAGCAGAGTGAGGCTGTAAGGTGATTACTCACAGCTACTGTCTGCACTTAGTCCAATCTATTAAGCCATTCTCCTAATCATTTACAGCCACCAAATTATGCTTACATGGCTTTATACTCAAAAAAGTGAAACACATTGTGTATGGTTGATGTGTGTGCTATTTGAGAAAACTCCCAAATCTATTCTTTCTTTTATACCAAACTTTCCTAAAATATTTTCACCTAAAATGAATGCTGTGAAATATGAGTTATGACAAAAGTAACTTATCAAAGAAATTGAGGGAGCCCTGGGTTAAAAAGAGCCATCACTGCAGGACTCTCTAGAACCTCTTCTATGTTAATGCACGTGGCAAACATCCCGAAGAGACCATTTTGTTTGCAACATTTTTCTCATTTATTTGATCCCAAAACTCACTTCTCTTTTAATATTGCTGGAAATGGATGCTGAAAGAAACCCTTTCTGAGAAACATTGCTAAAACAGAAAACAGAAACTGTTGCCTTTTTATATCTTATACTATTTGAAAAAAAAAGATTCTATGTTCATATCTTTCACAACGATAATAGCTATCCCTTAGCTTTTCTTTCCACATGCAAAGAATCAGCAACACAGTTATGTCACATAATGTGGTCAAAATAATAAGAGTACTCTATGTTTCATAGAAACTAAATTTTAAAGTCTGCTTAAGGGTTTGGTGTATACTGCTCCTGAACATACAAGCTCAATATATGACTTAATTGCAACAGATTGTACTGATTCTATAAGCATTCAGGAGCCTTGGCTCCCAACTCCATTCCTGGCATTTACAGCTGGGGTTTACCACCATCCTTCTAATTTTAGATCGTCATAGCCCAGGGTTGTCAAACTTTTGCAAGTTCCTTAGATTCGAAGGCAGAGACTCAGTAAGGGCCAATCAGCAGTAGGTACAAAACTTGAAACTGACCAGGGCAAGCAGCCTGGTAGAAATGATCCTCTGGTCAGATCAGTGACCGTCCAGCAGACATGTCTTTGATTTTAGCCACTATTCTCTTCACGGGGAGCAGCAAGAATGATTTATGCTTCAGTTCCCTGCACACACACTGCACTGCTAGAGTTCCGCTACAAAGAAGAGAGGTCTAAGAGAGGCTGCACAAGTACAGCTTCTCTGAGAGCTCATGGAAATACTCGGTTCTGTTTGCTACACTGTCTCATACACACACACACACACACACACACACACACTTTCCCATGACTGCTGATACCACAGCCACTATCAAAGCTGCACCAGATAACACAGTACACATTATTATGGCAGACGGATGATAAGATGGAGATTAAGAATTTGACTATCTTAATTAGAATTCTGTCTTTTATAATTGTGTGACTAAACGCCATACCTTAATGTTGTTATCTGTAAAACAAAGATAGTTTGAATGTTAGTAATAGTAATAGAGGAATTGAGTCATGTTTTATAGAATCTATTTTCCCAGAAGGCTGCCCAGAAAATAAAATATTCAAGTGCAAACTGCTTATGTGGCAAGTTAATCCAGGAAACATATCAGGGGAGTAGGAGGAAGGAACCACAGAAAGAAGGAGGTAAAGTAAAGGAATCAGGTCAAGCAAGTCACTGTGGTCACTTGGAATTCAGTCCCATTGGGCAACTCTGGGAGACAGCAAAGAATAAACTTCAGAGTAATTCTGACTCAGGGTTAGGATGCAAGAGTACTAACTGCCAGTTCTTCGTTTTGCTGTACTATCCAGAACTTTTGCCTGGTCCTATTTGTAGGGCCCACAGTCGAAAGGAAAGCCCTCAGTTATAGACAGGCTTGCAAGAAGCTTACAGGCAGCGTTGGGTGGGGAGAAGTGAATGGTAAGAGCCTTTGCTTACAAATATAATACATCTGGAAGAGTGCATTGGCTATGTAATGCCCATTAAAATCCAGCTCTGAGTACTATTTTTTAGTTGAAAAGTTAGGAATCCAATTATTTAAAACTCACTGTTCTTATCGTTGAGTTCAGTTGTGATCTAGGCTTTGCAGATATTCCTGACACACTTTCTTAGTACTTCCCAAGGACAATATCAACAACCTAAACTGGATTATTCAAAGGTATGAAATTATGCTTTTGACTTCTCCATTTCCTCATTTTGTTTACATTTTTCCCTCAGTTAAAAACAATTCCTCTGTCATCATATTTCCTACTGCTCCTTTTTCAACAAGGCACATATTTCTCTCTTCTCAGTACACTTCACGGTTTCTCCTGGAATGTCTTCTCACCGTCCCTGTATAAGAATATATTATCTTCCAATGTTGAGATTGTAACAAAAAAGTAAGGAAACAAATTTTATATATATGGGGGGGTGGTAGGGTGGGTGGGGCTATGGGAAAAAATGAGAATTAAGTTGTGTCTTATACTGGTACAAATCCCCATTATGGAGTGCAATCATGATGTGTATATTTAATGTACCAATATAGATAATAATAAAAAAAAAGAATATATTATCTTCGGGGCCAGGGATTTAGCTCAGTGATTCTGGCGCCTGTCTTGCAAGCTCAAGGACCTGGGTTCAATCCCCAGTATCCACATACCATACTGGGTGTGGAGACTCACGCCCAGCAGCAATCAGTACCATATATCACAGTGCCGGGCGTGGTGGCTCACGCCTGTAATCCCAGCACTCGGGAGACAGAGGCAGGAGGATTGCTGTGATGTGAGTTGGAGGCTGAGCTCAGGGCCAGCCTGAACTACAAAGGGAGACCCTGTCTCAAAAAACCTGAAAAAAAATAAAAAGAATGTATTATCTTCCTTTTTGCATTGAGTTTAATACAAATTGTATATATTGGACATAATGACATGTCTATCAATCCCATTAAATATTTGTGAGGAAATTATAGCTAAAAATTTGACTAAAAAGAAGGAAGGAAAGTAATACTCTACAAATTGATTGAGAAATCATGAATTTAAAATAGTTTAGAGATTATATAGTTTTGAGGTTTTCTTCGGCTTTTATTTTGGTTTTGTTCTTGTGTTTCTGAGACAAGATCTTGCCATGTAGTTCAAACTGGCCTTGAAAACACTATGGGCCCCACATGGCATAGAAATTGTGTTGATCCTCCTGCCTCAGCCTCTCACAGGAGCTGGGATTACAGGCATGTGCCACGATGCACAGCAATAGTTTTGAACTTTGAAAAACAGAAAGAAGACAAGGATTTCTGCTCTTTCCACATTTACTATAAATGTACTAGAGCTTCTAGTCAGGGCATATAGACAAGAAATGTTCAGACTGGAAAAATGTTTAGATTGGAAAGGAAGAAGCAAAACTATCTTTACTTGCGGATGACTTAATCTTGCATATGAAAAATCTTAAGAGCTATTATGTATATAATGTTATACTGATAACTGAATCCATTAAGGTTGCAGGTACTAAGATAAAAATACAAAAACCAATTATATATATGAAATGAATAAAATGAAACTGTCAGTGCATTTACACTTATAATAGCCTCAAAAAGAAGACATATTTAGGTATTAAATGTTAAAAAAAATAAGACTAAAGACTATAAAATATCATTGAAAGGAAGAATAATTAAGCAAATATGAAATTATGCCCTATGAATGGACTAGAAAACAATTCTTAGGAAAGTAATACTCTACAAATTGATTGAGAAATTTAAGCCAGACATGGTAGTGCCTGGTAAGCCCAGCACTCTGGAAAGCTTCCTCAGGAGGATGTGATTTCTGGTCTAGCCTGGGGAACTTAGGAACACCTCAAAATAAAAAAAAGAGAGAATTAGAGGGTATGGGTCACTGTAAAGGCTTGTGATTCAACCCTCAGTACTTCAGAGGAAAAAGTCTTTTTCAAAACCATACCAACTTCTTTTTAGAAACTGATAAATTTAGGCAGGATTCACAGGGAAATGCAAAGGATATAGAATAACAAAACCAATCTTGAGATAGAAGAATAAAAGTAGAAGGCTCACATCTGCTGAATTCAAAGAGACAAAACAATAATCAAGACTAGGCTTTACTGGCAAAGGATAGGCATATGTAGGTCAGTGGAATAGAATGGAGTCAAGAAATAAATCCAAATATCTATTGTCAATTTATTTTCAATAGTGCCATGACAACTTATTGAGGAGAATAGCCTTTTCAACCACAAGTACAGGACAAGTGAATAAATTACATAGAAAAGAATGGATTTGGACACATACCTCACACTGTATTAAAAATTAACTCAAAATAGACCAAAGAACTCAGTGTAAATATTGAAATATAAAACCCTTCAAAGAAGTATATAAGGTTAACTGTACTGATCTTAGTTAGCAAATCGTTTCTTACATAGAACATCTAATGCATAAGGAGACAAAATAAAGAGGACATTGTCAAAATTAAAAACTCTTTACTTGAAAAGACAGCATCAAGGAGCTGGGGATTTAACTCAATGGTTTCATGTCTTCCTGGCAAACACAAAGTCCTGAGTTTGATCCCCCAGTGCCTGATAACTACATAGCACAGTGCCGGGCATGATGGTTCACGCCTGTAATCCCAGCACTCGGGAGGCAGAGGCAGAAGGATTGCTGTGAGTTGGAGGCTATCTCGGGCTACATAATGAGGTCAACACCAGCCTGAACTACAAAGCAACACCCTGTCTCAAAAAAACAGAAACAAAAAAACAAAGCAACAACAACAAAAAACTTGTAGAATGAAATGAATATGTGCTTGCAAATCATATATCTTATAAACATCTAGAATGGACAAAAACTATTATAATAAAAATATAAATCATCCTATTTAAAAATGGCAAAGTTTATGACTAGAAATCATAGAACTTGAGAAGGTACATAAATAGTCAATAAGCACATGATAAAGATGTATAATATCACTCATCATTAGAGAAGTATAAATAAAAACTCCAGTAATATACTATTTCACAATCATGAAGACAAGTTTAATCAAAGTGACAGACTATAATAACTATTGGGAAAGCTCTGGATAAATTGTCATCCTCACACATCTTTGGTAGTAACATAAAATAGAAAACAGCTTAGAAGTTCCTCAAATATTACACAGAGCATTGCCTTATGATCTGACAAGTCTCCTGCTAAATATACAACCAGAGAATTGAAAATTTATGCTCATACAAAATCTTTGACACGAATTTTCATAGCATCATTATTCATAAAAGCCAAACAATGAAAAGATTACCTCATGAGTAATGAATATAAATTACATGGTAGGCTCACTAAATGCAGTGAAAATTTTTAAAAAGATATGACAACAGAAATACATTTTAATTAATCCTCCGCAAAATACTTCCCTTTACTTTGAACACACCGAGCCCGCCATTTTGCCACTTTCTGAAGCCGTTCCGAAGCCCTGTTTGGCGAGCGTCCTCTGTCACGCTGTCACTGGTGGCTCAGTTCAAAACACTGACTTCTCATGGGCGCAGCACAAGTCAGGAGGCCCCATCTGATGAGTAAAGTGGACGAAGGCATACCATAACACTTGTATTTCACAGAAATTTTTGTAAATGTAAACTATGAAATGTTTCATGAAGTAGAAAGAATGTTGTATGTTCAAAGTATTTAAAAAATGTAAATTCTTTTGGAAAGTGATAAGCACCGTGTCTGAGGTCAGGGGAAGCAGTTTAAGGAAGACTCACAGCAATGTCTCTTACTGTGATAATTTTAAACATCATACATTCACTGTATTTTATGATCACACCTCTGACCTATACAATGGCATATTATTCACTCATAAAAAAGAAAGGAGTAGAGATGGATACAGTGTATGAATGCCTTGAAAACAATTATAATAAGTGAAAGAAGATGCGACCTTCAAAAGCCATATATGACTACATTAATATAAATGTCCAAGTGTAAATGTATGGATGGAAAGTACTGCATTTATTATTGACAGGGACTGGGAGAAGGAAGAGGTGAGGAGTCATCTCTAATGCAAAAGGAGTTGTTTTCAGGGGTGAAGGAAACACTTTGGAATGACATAATAGTGATAGTCACAGAGTCTTTCAAACAGAATAAAAATGATTTCTGAAAAAGGTAGATCTTGTCATGCATTAACTACATATAACTCAAGTTTTATATTGATCATTCTTTAAAAAAGAAAAATTGTAATACACACAGGAAGTTGATCCAGAAGGTAAACCTACTTTCCTGCTTCCTCAGAGCCTGAATTCTATCTTTTGTTTAATTTATTCACTAAACAAACCTCCACTCGGAGTCAGATATTATGTCAGACACTAGACATATGAAAATATCAAGCCAGGTATAATTCTTGCACTGATGGAATTCATAATCTTTCTCTGACGAGGAGTCAGTCAGCTCCACGCCAGAGTCTTAAGAAGAAAAAGGAGAAAGGACAACAGCTGGCCTTCAGCATCTGAGCTGGCGCTTTGAGCTTACCCAGTATTCCTGGTCCTCTGTGTTTTCAAATGATTCAAACACTTCTCAAATTCTGGGATGGTGTCCACTGCTTCTCACGGTCAGCAGTGAGAGGTGAACTTATTAAGAGGACAAGCAGGCTTTTTGCCTAAAGATGACTGTGAAGTGTATGATTTATTTTCCCATTCTGAAATGATGCCATTCTGTAACAAGAGTCTCTTGTAAAATATCTAAATTGGAAGCCACGTTACAACTCAGAAATGTGGCAGTGAATGTAAAAACAGTATTGAGGTATCTCTGCGTTCCTTGAAGGATTCTGAAATGCAAAGACACCTATGCTAAGTGTATTCTCGTGTTATCTCATGAAACTGCTGCACACTCCACCCTGTTTATTTCATGAAAATTTAAATGCCAATCTCATTTTTTTTCTTAATGTGTAGTCATATGATAGGGGATAAAGACATCATGTTCCTCGGCATCGATACGAAGTAAATAATATAATCAGCCTGGGACTGCATATGCACAGAAAATTAAAGCAAGCAGACGAAAAAGGGCGAAGAGTGAGGACAACTAAAACTGAACTGAGATTACGGGGAGGGCAGCCAGGTCTTTCCTGCCAGGAAACTCCACTTAAAAAGAAGCCTGGCAGTGACTCGACCCCACAGTCCCTTAACTAAAGAAGAGAAGAGTCAGTCATTTCTAAGGAACGTCCCTCTGGAGTGCAGGTATCATTCCGTGGGAACTGACTGGGAGGGAGTGAAGCCAATCACTCTACATAAATGCCGTCCTTATACCCTATTTTCCTGAAGAATCCTCTTCTTGGCACATTTCTTCTGGTTTTTGCTACATTTCCTGCTCCTTTCCACTTTCCTAACCTTTGCAGGGTGCAAAATACCAAAAAAAACCCCAAAAACATACCAACTGATGAGTTACACATTAGTAATAAATGATTATTTTTGCCAATAAAATACTTGTTAAAAGTATTCAGTGTCTCAGCCAGGTGCGGTGGCGCAGGCCTGTAGTCTCTGCACTCTGCTCAGGAAGCCAAGCCTGAGCTACACAGCGAGCTCAAGGACAGCGTGAACCACATAGCAAGACTCTGTCTCCAAAATAGTATTTTAAAAAAATCATTGTCTATTGCAACTTGAACTTGAAAAGAAACAACAGACTGTTAAATGATAGTATTTCCGGCATGACACATGTATTACAAAAATATTTCAACGTCTGTGCTCCTGATCACAATCATAAAAGAAGCTAGCTATTTGGTTCAGAAAAGACAACAGGAAACAAACAGATGCTGATCCAAGGAAAGAACAAATGATTAAAGCGCTGAATAACATCTTAATTTGGAGAGGAAATTAGAATCTTGAGTTACAGATGCAAAATAGATTCATATCTTTCACAAGGCCCTCACCAAGTGACAGAAGTTCCATCCATGCTTACAGATAATGAGTGGTACAAAGAAATGGGACATTAGAGTTATGGTGGTGGGGACTCAGAGGACAGGAGTGTCTGTGGACATTAAGATTCATTTAAGAAGCTCTGGAATACATATGTGTGTGTGGCTGTGGCAGTTCCATGGCATGCATGTGTGCAGTGAACTCGATATTATGTCCTGGACAGGAAGAAATGTAGAGACTGTGAACAAGCCTGTGTTGAAAAGAACTACATGAATTTTTACTAAAAAACAAAAGTTAGTAGAATAACCTTTGGCATATTTCAAGAAAGGGTTTTATGAATGCTGAAAATCAATACTTCCCTGTCTATGTGACAAATCCTAAACAAAAAAATTAGTTTGATATTAATAATTTATATTTCATTGTATATAATATCATCATCTGAAAAATAAGGATATTTCTGATTACTTAAAATGCACATATTCAGGGGCCAGGGATTTAGCCCAGTAGTGCTGTGCCTGCCTCACAGACACAAGATCCTGGGTTCAATCTCTGGTACCAAAAATGAAATAAAATGCACACATTCAGAAAAAGGCTGAAATAACAGTGAACTGACATTTATTTAACTTTGATCTTCAGTGCTACGACAGAAAAAGAAAGAGAGAAAGAGAGAGAGAGAAACAAAGAGAAAGAAAGAAAGAAAGAAAGAAAGAAAGAAAGAAAGAAAGAAAGAAAGAAAGAAAGAAAGAAAGAAAGAAAGAAAAACTGAGAAAAGGAGGGAGGGAGAGGTGAGAAGGAAAAACAGAAAAGGAAAGGAGAGGGTTGAGAGAGAGAGACAGAAAGGAAGGACTGCCCAGGAACTGTGACTGTCATCGTTACCGAAAGCAGAATCAGAATCACCAGGACTGTAAACCACGGAGAACCCTGAAAGCCATTCTTGTTTCATTCTCTTTCTCTTTTCTCTCTCCTATCTACTCTGCTTAAATCATTTTGTTTTCAAGTCCTCCTTCTGAACTACTGGAAAAATTTCTAACAAGGCTGTCTTACATTTTTGTTAATCTTATCGCATAAAACTCTTTCCTGTATAATTTAAAAGCTAGGCAAAACAAAATGATAGTATAATATGTCCATGGTGCCACCATCCACATTCAGTACAAGTACTTATCACAGGAGAAAGAGAAATATCTTGTAATCTGTCCATGTAAGAGAATATTATACAACACTGAAAATGGATTACAACAGTACATAATAATGTTGCATAAAATAAACCAAACACAAGAGGAAATACACTGAATGATTCTTTTTATATAAAGTTCAAAAACAGGCCAGTCCATCTAGATGAGGAAACTTAATGACTGCTGTTGCTGATTATAACAGAATACATCGGGGCCTCTGGGACGCATTTCTCTCTGCTTTCCCATCTAGCTGCTCAATCACACAGGTGTACGTGGTGAAAACTGGTACAGATAAACAGTTGTACATTTCTCTGTATTTGTTTTAATTAAATTTTTAAAAAGGAAAATAATTCTTATTTTCTTTAGAAAAATGAAATAAGCTAAAATCAGTTCCTTTGTGTTTATGGCTGTCAAATTATTTTCCCCTCTAATAGAGTACTTTCTGACAAGAAAAATTATACTTGTACCTGATCATAGGACCACTTGCTGCATATTCATTTCTTTTTGTGATGTGTGATTCAGATAAATAGTTGTCATTAATTTTATCTTTCAGTGTATAGAAAAAAAATACAAGTGGTACAAAATGGCTAGGATATGTAATGAAACATCAAATTCCCAAATGGTAAAAAGAACATTGTTTCTAGTTCCATTTTTTTCCTTGTTTAGTAAATGCCTTGTAACCCTCCCCATGCTTCAGTTTCCCCATCTGCACAGTGTGAATGATGATGTTATGTGGCCACCCATCTAGAGCATAGGGACACAGAACTAATATATGTGTGTGAATATATATATATGTGAATATATACTCATATATATGCATGTTCTTACATACATGAACATATATATGAACATTTATATATATGTTCCCAATGTATACTAGGCATGCTTCTATAATAATCACCATATTATAGTCATTTTTCATTACCTGTTTTTGTGACTCTCCTTCCATCAAGGACTTGGGCCTTTTCGGTCTAAAATAATGCCTTCACAAGTATAGAACAGAAGCTTAATATATATTGCAGTGAGTTGATACTAGAATTCCTCAAAGAGATTTCGAACAGTTATCTGATTCATTATATTCTGGTGGTTTTTTGGTATACTCTGTTGTGCATGATTTAAAATTTTATGCAAATGTCATCATTACTTCCTCGCAGAAGGCACAGGATCATGAATTCTTTGCACCACCCCAACGATCCCCCATGGTGTGCGCTACAGTGCAAAAGACACAGTTCCCACTGCACGGGCTTTCTTGCAGAGGAAAAAGCTTGAAAATCCTTAGTGGAAATGTCATGGAAGTTATAATGATTTCTACAACAAAAGAAGTGAATCTCGTGGCATTCTGGAGCTTTCTTGTATTCTAATTGAATATTTCCTCTCCTTTCAAAACAGTTTGACCTTCGCCTCTCTATTGTATGTTGTAGTTAGGCTTGAATTGTTCAAAGAAATTGCAATTTTACTGCTGTTTGACCTACAAAATCAGAGTTTGAGGATTCTAGTCAGTTTGCTGAGATGGACTCAGGGACAAAGGGAGGTCAACAGTGGTACAAAAGGCAGACTTACACAAAGGTGCTGACCTTATAAGTTTTAGATATGAAATGAGTGCAATTTAACAGAGCTCAACCATTTTCAAGATCTCTCTATTCAACATAGAGAAAAAAAAAGACATGGATCCCACCCAACTGTACTAGAAGCCAGCAGGCATGGTCAGCGTACTCAAGAGCATTTGATCTTCTCTTTATAGAAGGACACTTGCAATGTGATCCAAGTGAGGGGGCAATTCAAACACCTGCTCTGCCTCTTGTAACTGCACAAATGGTGACTTTTAATGTCCATCTAGGGAACAAAAGCCAGGACATTCAGCTTTAGCTCTGTGAGCCTATGCTCATTTCTTTGTCCAACTACAGCTAGTGGATCCAAGGCCTGACAGTGCGATGATGGTGTACACGTACAGCACTTTCCTCAAAGACAAAAGATCCTCCCAGTGCTGAGAGCCCTTACCTGCAGAAGGGAAGCTCAAAGATCTGTTAGAGAAAATTTGATTCTTTAAATCTAAGTGAAAGATTACTTTCATATAATTTAAAGCCAGTTTTCATAGATATTTCAAGCATGTGCTTTAAAGAAGTAAGCACGCTCTATTTATTGCCTTTATTAATCCATATATATTCATTATGTTAAGATTGTTAATTTATATTTTATTGGCCAGATCTATCAATTACAAGAAAAACTGTTGCAATCTTCCACTGTGAATACTAGATGAATTCAAAAGTTGAATTATTACATTTTCCTTGGTGAAATCAAGCTTACTCTTTTATAGTTACCTTTTTTATCTCCAATAATTATTTGAGTTTAAAGTCTACTTTGATAACCTTATAGTTAAATGTGCTTCCTCTTGGTTAGTATTTATCTGATTTATTTTAGCCTGTCCTTTTACTTTCTAGCTTGCCATAACCTTCATAATTTTTATGCTTTTTGACATTTTTCTTTCCTCTAGCGAATTGTTTCTCTTTACAATTTGTTAGTTTATACATACAGGTAATATGTATTTTGCATATATATTTTATATTGTTCTACTTTTTCTTTCCCTGTTTCATTTTTGTACTTTAGAAATAATTTGTAAATTCATAAGAAAAACAAGCATCAGTGTATCAGACGACGAGATCGGGCACGTTCAGGGTGGTATGGCCGTAGACCAGCATCAGTGTATCAGAGGGAATAAAACAAACATGAAGGAAGAATTAATAATTAAAATAAATAAAATATTCTAAGTAATAATGGACACAAATAAAATTAAAAGGTATAAATTTGCAATTATAGTTGAAGCATAGTCTAAAACAATTTTCTTGAGGTAAATAATTTTCTTAGAAAACATATAAATCCCAAATTATTTTAAAACAAGTTACTTCCCTAGTTATTCGTGAGATCAAAGGCCTTTCTGTATTCCTGTTGGACATTTCTTTTTAAGGAATATTGATTCAGGTTCTTTGTCCAACTTAAAAATCAGGTTATTTATTTCCTGGTTACTGAATTGTTTGGATTCCTTCCTTATTTTGATATTAATCCTTTATCAAATCTATGACTTATAAATATTTTCTCCCTTTCCCCAGGCTGTCTCTTTACTTTGTTGGCTGTTTCTTTTGCTGTGCAGAGCTTTTAAAACTTTGATATAAATTTGTCTATTTTCATCATGATTATCAGTGCTTTGAGGGTCACAACCAAAAAATCACTACCCAGAGCAATGTCATAGTTTTTCTGCTGTTTCCTCAACAACAATATCTTACAGCCATAGATCAGTGCTGATGATCTCTAGACCTCTGCATAATGTGATGAGACAAGCACTTCACAAGACAACTCCACCAACAAAGCAGGAGAAAAATGGTAGAGAAGCCAGACTTGAGGCAATCAAAACAATTAGGTAAAAAAGAATTCTATTAAGGCACAGAAGATGTAGGCAAAGATGGAATACACTGTGATCCTGGGAAGAGAACTGATGGAACTAGTGTGGCAGGTACTGATTTGCATACGTTGTGACCTCATGGATACCAAAACTGTTTTATCACCATTGGCTAGATGGTGCAGCCATTCATTACGATGATCAAAATCAGGAAGGAGACAATGAATATATTCAGGGGCTATCTGACACCATTTTGAGAGCTAATGTTGCCCAGTAATTGGGTATCAGGTGAGAAATTTAAAAGTTTTAAGAAAACCAAGCATTTAATGAGAAAAACAGAAAGAGCCAGTAAAATTAGGAATACATGAGCTAAGTATTAGCTAACATACAAGATTTGAATATCAGGTTTGACTGACACAAGTCAGTAATTCAATAATCACAGTGATTATTTTCCAAGTTTGAGCATCACAAATAATTTAAACAATACAATTAAATAAAGAGGACAGGAAAAGCAGGAAGAATTCTGGACAATGAAGGTGGCTTCTAGATATGTCTTTTTCATGCTGTGGGTGAGCTATTTGGTCCAAAGTAGATGAAGTCTTTGCTATGGTTTGGATCTAGAATATCCCAACGTCATGTACTGATGCCACAGACAAGAGCTTATGATACCACTAGGACTGGTGGAAGGAAACGTTAGACTTTGAGCCAAGTTGGAGCAAATGGGAAAGCAGGGGCACGTCCTTGAATAGTACAGTGGAAGTCCTGTACTAACTTCTCTTCCCTCCGTTTCTTGGCTGCCATAGATACACAGTTTTATTACACTGAGACCTCTGGACCATAAAGTTCTGCCTCACCGTGGGCTCAGGCTAAACCTTTGAGAGCTTGAGTCAAAATAAAACTTCCCTCCTTTTAAATTGTGTTCTCAGGTATTTTGTTACAGTAGTAAAAAGCTAACTTATGCAAATTTCATGATTTATATAGGTCTTAAACACAGGAGTTTAAATTACAAAAATCATATTTCATATCTCAAATAGTCAACCAGTTTACATAATATTTTCCAGTGATCTTTATGACCTACATTTTAAATACTTTATCCATATCAATGGAAAACTAAGAATACCCTGCTAGAAGCATTTCATAAGTACAGACGCTTATTATAGCAAATATTATTAGTATATTGTATAATAGGCTCATTATGTTTGGAGAAAGATTAGACAAAGCACCTTTATTTCCTTCCCCCAAATTCAAAGGCCACCTGGTAAACTTTGTTCCTTTTCTATACAGAAGTCAATGGAGAATACTGTCAAGAAGAGAGATGATTAATAGTGCCAAAAGTTGTAGAGAGGCTGTTTTTCTTTAGTTTAACAATAATTAGGTCATTGGTTAGTCTAGAAATATCAATTTTAGGAGAATGTTAAGAAAATTTAGTGGCTGTAGTTAGTAAATAAGAGAGATTGATGTGCCAAAATAGTTTAATTTTTTTTTTTTTTTTTTGAGACAGGGTCTCACTTTGTAGTTCAGGCTGGCCCTGAGCTCAGCCTCCAACTCACATCACAGCAATCCTCCTGCCTCTGCCTCCCGAGTGCTGGGATTACAGGTGTGAGCCGCCACGCCTGGTACTGTGGTATGTGGTACTGGTTGCTGCTGGGCATGAGTCTCCACACCCAGTATTGTATGTGGTTACTGGGGGATTGTACACAGACCCTTGTGCTTGCAAGATAGGTGCTGGAACCACTGAGTTAAATCCCCGGCCCGTACAATTTAAATTTTTAAAGATTATGAAAAATCAGAAGAACAAAAAGGGTAAAACAAAAACAAATTTTAAAATGGACCATGCCAAAGTTTGTTTATATGGTAAAAATTCAGTCAGAAAAAAAAGAATAAGGAAATAAAGAATAAGATCCTCTGTACAAAAGAGTTGTTCAAATGTTTGGTAAATAAATGAATGAACTACTTAATAAATGGATAAAGCAAGATCCATTATTCCTACTGTTTGGTATTATCCATTTTTATCATGAAAATTTATTACTTTGTACAACAGAAAATTACACTTTTAATGTATAAAATATAATGTATGTCAAAAATAAGTCAAATTAAGACATATGCTCTGATTAACTTGTACATATGACAGTTGAATCACAAAATATTTCTGACTGGTACCTTTATTCAAAATTGAACTTGAGACCATAATCTCTCTCACTCATCCTTGACATTTTAATGCTTATCATGTCAAATATTTTGTCATCTGAAATGCTGTCTTACTTTGTTTTCTCAAAAAGGCATGCATAGACCTATACCTTCGACATGGTGAGCTCTCAATACATAATTTATTTACTGTCTTACTACAGATTCCCTAGTTTTTCTAATCTACAATTTAATAATGAGTGATTGAGTGAAGAGTGAAAAACATTCAAGATAAACCATGCAAATTGTTCATCCAATAAATTCTATGTAGATGCTATGTACTGCCAGTCAAGTTTGTTTTACATGACTAATTGAAAAAGATGCCTTCTGTTCAGATTACACTATTATTTTTTCATTATAAGATTGGAATATAGTCATTGATATTTTACCTGTTTCAAAAGAAAACAGTTCCAATAATAGGAACAGATGATTTTTAAAAAATTGTCCATTTACATATTAGTGGAACATATTAAAACATATGCATTCTTCTTTGCCTATGACAAAGCATTTAAAATCTGTCCTTCATTCCTAGCTTGACTTCTTTAAAGTCTTGAATTCTTTCATATCCCAAATAGAATGAAAATGATGGCAGAGAAATTTTTTTTTAGGTTTTTGAGACAGGGTCTCACTTTGTAGTTCAGGCTAGCCCTGAGCTCAGCCTCCAACTCACATCACAGCAATCCTCCTGCCTCTGCCTCCCGAGTGCTGGGATTACAGGCGTGAGCCACCACGCCCGGCACTATGGTATGTGGTACTGGTTGCTGCTGGGCATGAGTCTCTACACCCATTATGGTATGTGGTTACCAGGGAATCGAACCCTGGTCCTTGCACTTGCAAGACAGGGGCCAGAACCACTGAGCTAAATCCCCGGCCCCAGAGGTACATTTTTAAAAGGAAACAAAATTTACTTATTATATATTTTCTTGATCATATTTACCTTCCTAGGGTAAATTTTCTCTTGTTGTTCCTTCTCACGAAAGGATAAAGAATGAGATCTTGAAAGATCTTAAAAGACTTATTTTAATCCTACTTTAAATGCAGAGAAAAATTTGTCCCTTAAACTATGACATCAAAGGACCGGGGATTTAGCTCAGTGGTTCTGGCACCCGCCTTACAAGTGCAAGGACCTGGGTTCAATCGCTGGTAACCACATACAACAATGCTGAGCATGGAGACCTTTGCCCACCAGCAGTCAGTACCACATACCACAGTGCTGGGCGTGGTGGCTCACGCGTGTAATCCCAGCACTTGAGAGGCAGAGGCAGGACTGCGGTAAATTCAAGGCTGAGCTAATGGCCAGCCTGAACTAAAAAAGCAAAACACTGTCTAAAAAATAAAAAAAAAGCTACGACATCAAATTTTAAATATATCTTGGAAAAATTAGGGAACTTCTGGTTTATATTAATTCTAGTCCACAAAGAGGTGTGCTAATCTAAGGGTTGTTTAGTATATGATTTGTTATAAATTAAGTTCAAAGGCAAATTCAGCATTTTATATATATCTTTCTTTCCTAATGCCATATACATAGGAAGAGAAAAGAGACTTCTGGAGAAAGAAAATATGAAATATTGTTAGAATTCCATTTTTCTTGGAGTTCTCCCTTTAAATCAAATATGATAGAATATTATAAATGTTGCATATTGCTAACAAAATTGAAAGTGGTCAAGAGAAGTTAATACTATTTACATGACCAAGTAAAATTTTATTCTTTCATTCATTTTCTTATTTGAGCTGTAAGTTAGAAATCATGACCTACACATACACTGTAAAATGCTGCCTCCTGCTGCTAGCACACATGACAGTAAAATATGAGTGCTTTGATAGTCAGGACTCTTGTAACTGCATGACTTTGGCTAAGTTATTTAGCCCTTCTAAGATTCCAGGGTCACATGAAGACACTGGGCAATAATTCCAAGTCTTTCTGTCTAGAGTCCAATCATGAGTTGATGAATCTCTCAAGTCTCTAAATTTATAGATTTGCTTCCAACTTATTCTCGTTTTTCCCATTCTCTGCCTTCCCTGCAACCTAACACCCCTTTAAACATAAGCTTTGTTTTCTTTTTATACCATCAAATTTTTTCTTTGCCTTCTTTCCTGTCCCCTACTCCTACATTCCCTTTTCCTTTAGAACATTTTCTTCCTACTTCACGATACCTGTCATACATTTTGGAACTCATCTATACCTCCAGTTTCTCATACCAGAGGAATGATTCAGTATTTATACATCTGTGCCCTATTTATTTCATTTCATTATGTCCTCAAAGTAAATCCATATTGGGCAGGGGATTTAGCTCAGTGGTTCCGGCACCTGTCTTGCAAGCACAAGGACCCGGTTCTTGCAAGCACAAGGACCCAGTTTGATCCCCCGGTAACCACATACAATACTGGGTGTGGAAACTCACGCCCAGCAGCAATCAGTACCACATACCACAGTGCCAGGCGTGGTGGCTCACGCCTGTAATCCCAGCACTCGGGAGGCAGAGGCAGGAGGATTGCTGTGATGTGAGTTGGAGGCTGAGCTCAGGGCCAGCCTGAACTACAAAGTGAGACTCTGTTTAAAAAAAAAAAAAAAAAGTAAATCCATATCAGTATAAATGACTCACATACATCACTGTTTATGGCTGAGTAATACTCCATTTTATAAGAAAAACACATCTTTATAAAATCCTCAATAAGATATTGGTAGCAAAAGCTTTCAAATTATTTTTCATCTTTGCAATTTGTTTGTTCAGTAAAAATGTTGTAGATTTTATTAGCTATATTTCTGTGTAATTAGCATGTACCTTTTTCCCTTTATTTCCTGGAAGGGGCTAATTTGATGTTGGCTTAAATTCAGTTGTAATTTCAAGGCAAGAACATTTTGGAGGTAATATTGTATTCTCTCAAAGGCACGTATCTTTGGACTACTTTTCATCTTATGATGTTCGTAACCATTCACAGTAATTGCAAAGATTCTTAATTCCAATTAGGGTTTATAAATTTTCTATGATCAACATATATGGTGAGATTTTAAAAAGTTACTCATATTCAATTACATGTAAGTCTATTTTCATCAAATAAAAACTAGAAATGTCTATTTATTTTTCAAAATTCTTGGTGAATCAAAGTGATCAACAGCAATACAATGGGCAGAAACACAAGACGTAGCATGAATGACTTAACATGGAAAATAATTTAGCGATTTATGAGAGGAAAGAAATACAAATAAAGAAATAAATCTGTAGGCCATCTCAATTTAATTTTGCTATGGCCACAGTAAGCATGCTCATCTGATGACTCTACTAATAGAAACAAAATAAAAATTGGTAAATAGAAAGAGGTCAGAATTTCCAAATGTCTTACTACAAAATTTAAGAAAGCCTAGGAAAAAAGAACCTTTTCACAATGGTGCGAATACAGCAACTTCCATCTTTTACTCTAACGGGTAGGAAGAAATATTTAAGACAGGCAGTGCGACATTAATGAGAAGACACCCTTCTTGTTAGGCTGCTGCAGGAAAGTTTTCTAGAGGACAGAGACATGAAAATGAAGGACTCTCCACCATAATAGCAGCACATGGGGCAAGTACTCATCTTATTATAAGCTTTCCTAGTTACAACCAGAGAAGTGTGCATTTGGCACTATGAGTGGTGGGGCTGAGCCTCAGCGTAAGTCCTACATCAAGCAACAGAATCGTCCAAAGTCTTCTGTGTAGTAAGTACTGAATATGACCCTTCTCTGAGACTATGCTTATGTGATCCTCCAGCATGTACCACAGCATATTAGACACAGCTCCAGAACGACCAGTCCCAGCTGGAGAGCAAAAGTTACAGCTGTATATGAAGGACAAACCACTGAAATGAGCAATTATGGACCTAGTATGGAGAGAAAGGAAATGCTTTGCAAGGAAATCATAGAAAATTCTACCAGAAAATTTCTACCATGGAATTTTGTGTTCCAAAAGTTTGTATGAAATACTTATAATCTTGTATATGTTTTTGAATAAAATAAGACTTCCATAGAAGGCTTCCATAAGAATTCCTGGGCAGCAGAGGACTCGACAGTCTTAGGGATGGCTATTTCTTTCATTATTCTCTCATTCATCAAAATTTGAGCTTTTACTATGTCTAAACACAGGAAATGCCAAAGAAATATTAATTCCTAATTGTCTAACCACTAAGATAATTTGATACTTTACAACATTAGGTATAATTACATTTCCCATCCATATCTCAGTGACAATTTACTGTAATATTAACAGCAAAGTAATATGTTGCTGATAACTAGTGATTAAAAGATCATCCTTAATAAAGCACTTTTTAACAGTTCCCTGCAGTTGAAAGTGTCCCTCAGGTCCAATGGCAAGAAGATGGCGTGGAGGCCAAGGTCGTGTTTGCTGTTAGGAGGAGGAGGAATGTTTAAGTGAACCGATGAAAAAGTAATTAAAATAGTAAATGTCCAAGTTCCTGATCTAAGGTGAGAGAGTTAATTTTCTGCTTTGGACTCCCAAGACTCTAGAAATACATGAACATGACCCTGACTAAAGTCATACATGAAGCAGAAGCCTAAACCAACAAAATTCCCAAATAGATAGTTTGGGTTACCTTTGCTGCTGCTAACACAGGAAAACACATGTAACTGCAACTTTCTGATGTACGGATTCTGCTCAGGTCACAATCCCTCACTTGCATCAACAACCATTTTTGGTCAATGGACAAAGCTTTCTTCTCATCTTCCTCTTCATTTGGCCAATGATGAGTGTCCCAATGAGAGTCTCTTTAGAGAGTGACTCTTCATTACTTGACATGAACAGTCTTTTCATGTTTTTAGTGCCCACAGTATTAAATCCAGACTCCTTAGCAAGATCTAAGAATTTTAATTATAGTTCAACTGCTTCTATGTTCACATTTTTCTCAAGAGCTCTTATTTCCAATTTCTTTTTTATCTGTGGCATTTTCTAGCTCAGTTAGGCTCATCTATTTTTTTCAAAAGGATTTCTACCTGCTTAGGTAACATAGTCACAGGAATTCAGGAGAATAACAGGTGAAATGCATTCCATAATTGAACAAAAATAAAACATTATAATTCTTGTTAAGAACATTAAATAACTGTTCTGCATATTAACTGTATCTTAAATATTTCAGTAATGTCTATGTATTTGTCACAATAGATTAGTTTGTTCACTGAATGAATTTCAAGTTAATTTTTAGCAAGTTATTATGTTCTATATCCAAAGAGTAAGACTTTTTATCTTAAACAATATTTCTTCTTCAAGTCAAGCATACAAGGAGCTCTTTTGTTTATCCTTAAAAAAAAGCTCAGAATATGATAGTTTTTTAAGGTAAGAAAAAAATTTTAGTATAATAGGGAGCTGGTTATTTTGCACTACTTGTTTGATTTTACTGAGACATTTATAAAACAAGTACATTCAATTTCCACATCTGTTGTGCACTATAATTTATATGTCCATACACATCCTCATCCTTTTATTCTGCCCTTTCCCATCTTCGCCCTCTTCCCTTGACTTCCCATTGGAAAGTGAGTAGAAAGTGTAAGGCTAGGAGTGTATCACTGGCAGAGTGCTTACCCAACATACAGTGCAGGACCCTGGGTTTGATCCCGATACTGAAAAGTAATTCTTTAAAAAGTAAATAAAAGCTGGGCAAGGAGCCAGGCATGGTCATATACCTATAATCATATACCCAGCCAGGCATATACCTATAATACTACTACTTGGGAGGCTGAGGCAAGAGGATCATTGGGAGTTCAAGGCCAGTTTGCACTACATAGCAAGATCCTGTCTGAAAAACACAGTAACAGTGGGCTGGGGATTTAGCTAAGTGGTTCCAGTGCCTACCTTGCAAGTGCAAGGACCGGGGTTCAATCCCCAGAAATACAACAATGCTGGGTGTGGAGACTCATGACCACCAACAATCAGAACAACATACCACATGTGGGGTATGGTAGCTAACACCTATAATCCCAGCACTTGGGAGGTAGAGGCAGGAGGACTGCTGTGAATTCAAGGCTGAGCTCAAGGACAGCCGGAACTACAACATAAGACCCTTTCTCAAAAAACAAACAAACAAAAAACACAGTAACAAAAAAAGCTGGCCATAGTAGCAGGTGCCTGTGATCCTAATCTGGAAGGCTGAGGTAGGAGGATCAGAAGTTTTGGCCTAAGCAATTTAATGACTTAGTAAGATCTCATCTCAAGATTAAAAAATAAAAAGGATTGGGGATATAGCTTGGTATAAAAGCCTGAGGTTCAGTTTCCAATGTTGAAGAAAAAGGAAAGAAGGAAAGACCCTAACAGGACTTGGCATCCTGTGTTTAGGCCCACTCCTGCTTAGAGGAAGTTGTGTGACCTCGGTTAGGGATCTGACCCTAGCCTCTCTCAGTCTCCCTTACCTCCCTGGTCAAATGGGGACAGGACACTGAACTCCTTGCCTGGAGTCTCAGAGGAGAAATTTAAAATGTTACACAAAGTATATAAGAGGAGTCGAGTGGCAAAGGCTATTTGAAAGATTACAGGAGGTACTCAGTACTGTGATTTAGATGAATGGCAGGTCTCTGATCCTTTCCCAATTTCTGTTTTTAACAATTGAACTAAGGCCCCATAAGGTGGTCTCTCCCCCAGTTGTTTGAGTGCCTGAAGCAGGAAGATCAACAGTTCAAGGACCAGGGATTTAGCTCAATGATGCTGTTCCTGCCTTGCAAGCACAAGGTCCCGTTTGATTCTTCGTACTGAAGGGAGAAAAAGGAGTTCAAGGCCAGCCCAGACTACATGTCAAGATCTTGTTTCAAAAACAAAAACTAAAACAAAATAACTAGGACATCCAATGACAGAATATTGGGTTTGGTTTGGCCAGACCCAATTTCTCAAGGGACTTGAAACATATTAGTGACACAGTAGTTCAAACCGGCAGTTCCTGAAGATGTAGGAGCCCCTTGTAACCAGACCCCAATGATAGCTGCAGTTGGTGGATCCTGGCATGAAATCCTCAGTGAAATCTGACCAGCATAATGAAAAGATCAAAAAGGACACCTGGGTGTACTGTTCCTCAGTGGTCCTCACCTGGACGGGTGGACCCCGCTCAAAGTGTCAGAGAGCCAGAGGGAGCCCTGCACTGACACAATGATCAGAAGCTGTGCTTGTTGTTCTGTGTGGACTCTGTAGTTCTGGCTCGTCCAGGATGGTCTGAACGTGCTTCTGTATATGTCTGCAGTTGTTTCATTAGTTTGTAGTTCTGGGGATTGAACTTGGGATTGTGCAGCGCTGCATCTCCAGCCCTTTTTTTCTGAGACAGAATCTCATTCCATTGCTCAAGCTGGGATTGGATTTGTGATTGATCCTCCTGCCCAGGCTCCCAGACTGCTGAGATGATAGGTGTTATTGCCACCACACTAGGCGTGTGTTTACAGTTTTTAAAGCATGAAAATTTAAACTTATTATTTTGGAAGATCCTCTATGTATCCCTTAACAGTAATCCTTTCAAAAGAAATAGATGGATATGTAACAGTTTGAGGGCTAGACTCTCTTTCTCTCCCCCCTTTCAAGGGAGAGATGTTCTGGGACCAGCAGGCTGATGTTTTGTCTCATGTTCCAAAGCGAGTGGGTCAATGACAGTGAGCTGGTGCAGGGTTTGACCATTTAAAGCTTGACTTCCTTATCAGCCCATCAGCCCACTCCCCGCCCAAATCTCCTGGCTTCACGGGGACCCACTTTTTTCTTTTCTGTTTTGCAGTACCAGGAACCCAGCTCACGACCTTGCACTTACAAGGCAGGCGATGGCAGCACCTCTGAGCCACCTCTCAGGCAAGACTCAGATTATTAAGTAAGCTTTAAGTCATCTCAGCTAGAGCAAGTACCTAGGTCACCACAGAGGACCCTGCCAGCTCTGAAGGTCACCAAGGAGAACACAATTTTTAGTGATTAGGGAGACAAAACCATAAGCACAATTTTTCCCAAAAAAATGGAACACGACATTTCCGTGGTGCCAAGGTGCTCCACGCACCTTCTAATACACGCTGTGTATCAGGAACGTGAAATGAGAACCTGAGGCACGAGGGCCACTTCGGGTTCAAGGCCAGCCTGGGCTGCAAAGTAAGACTCTGTCTCAAAAACGCAGACTAGTAGACCTCCTTGCACCTCACCTTGGTTGTACAAATTTTTGCTTTCAACAAGCTACTGCCGAAAAATGAGCAGTCCACAGCTCCATAAAGACTTTCAGGAGCAGCGAAGGAAAGGCGTTCCCAGGAGCAGACTTGGGAGAGCGCCATGCGAGCAACTCCAGCCGCTTTCCCTGAATCAGCCTGAAGCCGCCTCCGGAGGTCTTTTATCCTACAAATCAGAAAACACTACAAACTGGGGTCTATTTTCTCCCACTTAAAGCAGCACCTATTAAGCCTTCGCCGACACCTCCCGAGCCTTTAGAGATTTCTGCCTGGCCTTGGGAGTCCTGCACATCCACCTCGCCTGCTCTGCTGACCATTCTGTTGTGCAGTGTGAGTTTGATTTTTTATATGTTCTATTTACATACCGGGGTCGAACTCAGAACCTTTCGCTTGCAAGGCGGGAGCTGGAACCACTTAGCTAAATCCCCGGCCACGTGTGACCATCTCAGGGCAGCCTTCACGTGAAACGCTCTGCAGTTCACTGGCCACACGCCACGTATTTTAAGTGTCATCTGGTATCTCCTCTCACCAGGAAGGTTTTTACATCCACCCACCGCGCTGCAGGACAATCCGATCCATAGCTTTTCCGTGTTGCCTCTAGTGCACCTGCTCTCCCCTCCCCCCTCCCGGGCCCCACCGGCCACAGACAGCAGCGCTAGCGGCCTCCAGAGCCTCACGCACGGCCTCAGCCACTCCTGCCACTCCCCAGCCCTCCATAAAATAGGCATAAGGAGATTCCTCTTAGCCAGGGGCTGTGGCTCAGGCCCTGGGAGGCTGAAGCAAGAGGAGCCCAGGTTGAAGCCCGACCTGTACTCGCCGGTGACTTGACAAGACTCCGCCTCAGAAATACCGAAACGGAAGGCAGCGCAATGTGAAGGACCAGGCTCTATCTCCAGAACCACAGGGGGGAAAATCATTTTTAACTTGCACACATCCTAAGTTCTTCATTATACAGCCAAGCCTCAAAACCTTTTCACAACTCCTACTGCCCCATCTCTTGCCTGGAACTTCTCAAGAGGCTCTGGCATAGGATTCGGTGTCCACCACGGCCACTTCACTGTGCTCCCACTGGCCTTGTTTGAGAAAAGATCCTGCTGATTGTTACTGCTAAATAGATCGGTAAATACCTCAAAACTAGGTGCTCCTGAGGGCACAGGTCCTAGGCGCTTCTCCAAGCCACACTGGGGTGTGCGCTGCACTCGGGGGGCCTTCGGTGCCAGCGCCGCGTCTCAGTGCTGCTGAGCCCTCCCCGGGCATGAGGTGAAGGCCACGGCCCCAGGCAGAGCAGAACCGCAGCGGCTAAGATGGCTGCGGCCTTTCTGGATCAAACAGGTGATACTTGTTTCCAAGCAGGGTGTGGTGGCGCATGCCTGTGACTGCACGGTGGGAGGAGCGCGAGTTTGAGTCCAGCTGAGGCAATTTAGCGATTTAATGTAAATCTACCTCAAAATGCAAAGGCTGTGTGCTCAGTCACCCCACCACACACACACAATCATCTCCCGGGCTGTACCCAGAGACGTCACCATTAGGTGAGACTGCCTTTAAAGAGCGCATGGAAAATGTCCTCGGGTTATATGGAAATCCCTTGATTTAAGACTGAGACAGAGCTCACAAGTGAGGCTGAAAGGGGAGGCCGACTCTGATCCTCAGCAGCCCAGGAGGTACTGCTGAGGGGAGGGCACCCCTCGCTACAGGCCTGACCTACAGCCCTCCACCCCTATGCTGACTTCAGAGCACCAAAACCAGAGGGGTCACGCACCCAGCACCCGTCAGGAGAGCGCAAACCGAACACCAGCAACAGGGTCACATCCTGCTGCGTGCGCCATACACTCCACAGCTGTGCTTCCTCCTGGGGCAGACAGGCTCAGGGAGCCGCTGCGGTCAGAAAATTACCAGACCCCAAAACCACGTCTCCTTTAAAGACTAACAACGAAGGGGCAGGATAGGTAGCTCAAGTGCTACCATGCCTACTTTAAAGACAGACAAAACATAGGCTCCCTTTGTTGTGAAAAACTTTGATTCAAAATAGTGAGTTACCATATGGGGTTCATAGGAACCGATAACCAGTGGCCCCATTACAGTCAGTGGATACAGCTCAGTGACACGTGCATTTATTAAATCACAAGTTTTCAACGTGCTTTCCCCTGGCAGTGTGAGGAAATGGAATCACTCTCTGCAGTGATTACTAAACACCTTGGGCATTATTGAAATACTAAATAAGAGGGTTTGTGAACAACAGTAAACTTTATCTAAAATATAGGGTCGCTGTTCGGGAGTGAGCTGAGTCTCATCACCAACACCATTAAATTCGGATGTCAAAGCTTAACCCCTAATTATCACAGAAAGCAACTGCATTTGGAGACTGGACTTCAAAACAGACACTGGAGCTAAAACCAAGTTATTGGAATGGCCCTAATCCAGTTTGAGTAGTGTTAAGAGATAAGATGATAAGAGAAGATGAGGATATTCAGAGACAAGAGAGACGCACACACATAGAGCATGATGTGGACAGACAGGAAGAGGCCAGCCATTTATCTCCGTCTTGGACTTCCAACTTCTGCATTGTAAGAAAAGAAATTTTAGTAACCTGTTACGGCAACCTAGCAAAGAGACACAGCAACTCATATTATTTTTCACTTAAGTTTAACAGTAACTGGAGATTGGATTCCATATATCCTGTATTACATTAAAACAAAATGTTATTACAACTGTCACACATTTAATTGTTCCAAAAGGAATGTTGTCCTAAGAAAGAAAATCTGGTGAGCAAGAAAATCTGGCATTTCTTTTACATATAATAAAGAAAAAGTTATTTGTCTAATAACCAAGTTGTAGACCATGTGAAGATTTACAAATATCCTTGATAGCCAGCAACTTGAAATCTTAATCTCTTTAATACAAACCAATGTTAATTCCAACAGATTTCAGAAAAGGCAAGTATATCCTCAATGAATTCATAAAGAAGTCACAGAGGAAATTTTTTCTAGAGTGATAAGATCATGTAAATTTTAGAGTTAGGCTCATAAGATTTGCGCCTAGCCCCTTCCTTATTCAGGCACTGAGCTACCAGCTTCGACCCACTCTGCCTCTCAGATGAGCCTCCATTCTGCTACTAGGTAATTAAGTGGTAGGTTCAAATTTTTAAAAAGATTCTTTGTTGGGCCGGGGAGTTAGCTCAGTGGTTCCGGTGCCTGTCTTGCAAGCGCAAGGACCCGAGTTCAATCCCTGGTAACCACATACAATACTGGCGTGGAGATTCACGCCCAGCAGCAATCAGTACCACATACCACAGTGCTGAGCATGGTGGCTCATGCCTGTAATCCCAGCACTAGGGAGGCAGAGGCAGGAGGATTGCTGTGATGTGAGTTTGAGGCTGAGCTCAGGACCAGCCTGAACCACAAAGTGAGACCCTGTCTCAAAAAATCTTAAAAAAAAAAAAAAAAAAAAGATTCTTTGTTAAAGACAAACTGTATAGCCACGGTTTTATTCTCTCCTAGCATATAATAATTAATTTTATTCATGAAAAGATTATTGGAGCTGTTTGTAGTACACAGTGTGAGAGAACAAGAAAGGACAATTTTATCTCTAACTGGAGTCCAACCTGACTGGAATTGCTACCAGCAATTTTTGTCTTCAGCCCATTTCTACCTTTCCTTGCAGATGCAATGAATCCTTTTTTAGAGGAGCCACTTGTTCTGAAGGTCAGAGAGTCTCAGGGTGCCGCACATAAGCAGAACGTTATTCCAAAGCTCAGAAGGGCCCCTAGCAAAAGTAAAGGGTTGAAACATAAACAAGGCTGTGATTCCATCTTACTCCACAAAGAATGGTGGCCATCAAGAATTCAATCAAATACGGGCAGGGATGTGGGGAGAAAGGAACTCTTCTACGCTGTTGGTGGGAATGTAGACTATGGAATCACTGTGGAAATCAGTGTGGAGATTCTTCAGAAAACAGAAACTAGAGATTCCATTTGATCTAGCTATCCCCTATCTTGGTATCTTCCGAAAAGAATTTAAAGCATCATACCACAGTGATATGTGCATATCTATATTTATAACAGCACAGTTTATAATAGTTAGACCTTGGGAACAGCCCAAATCCCCATCAACTGGCGAATGGATAAAGAAGATAGGGTTTACACACTGGCGTACTACTCAGCCATAAAGAAAGATAAACTTGAGACATTTATAACTAAATAGATGTATCTTTACTCTTACATGAAATAAACTGAACACACGTATGAACCCTGAATCGTTTCTCTGGTGTAAGAAACTGAAAAGTAATTGAAAAAAGTAAACTGAGAGTGTAAATGAGGATTTGATAGATATTGTGAAATAGGAAAATGTTCAGATGGGTAAGCAAAGTAGACAGACATGAGGGAAAGGAAGGAAGAGAAAGAAAAACATGAGAAAAGAAGGAAAAAAGAAAACAAAGCCTTTGCGGATAAGGAGGTTGAAGGAAGGGAAGGGGGATGAAGAGCAGTGAGAACTGAGGTACATCAGCTACAGGTACAAATTCCCCATGAAGTATGTGATTACTAGGTATGCCTAAAATGTACCGACAAACTTAACTTTTAAAAGTAAAGTATTGAAATATTATGTCAATGTGAATCTCAAAGTTCATAATTATTATGATTTCATTAATATCCATTTTCAACTTGAATTTTGTATTTCTAACTTTTGTGTGTACAAAATGTCAGCTGAGACAGTAAGTAGATCATTGCTGTTTTTTATATAATAAAATTATGTCTAAGAGAAGGTAAAAGAGTTCCACCTGGAGAAAGTTTTGCACCCTCACTGTGGAAGGCACATAGTAATATTTGAGGACAGTTGTCCTTGTCACAAATGTTCAAGGTTACTGGCATCTAGTAAGAAGTCAGCAATGCTGTCACACACCTTAAAATGTACATGAAATCCCTTTACACTCAAAAATTACTCAAATGTTAACAGACCTTAAATTGTCCACCACTTTAAAAAAATTAGAGGTGAAAAAAATAAATAAATCAGAGGGGGTAAGATAGGATTTAGATCCAATTATGTGTAATTACAAAGTTCAGGTTTATTTTCACTCTATTACTAGTTATAATAATTGAATTCTCTTCTCTCGAGGGAACAGAAGCTTTGATTGTGTGGTGCAGTAATGGTCACTGCATTTGCCTTCTTCATGTTCTGTAATGAAAGAAAACTGATGAATGTGTTGTCATGCGGGATATAGTGTGTGGATGAAGGAGGAGCAGGCAAGCAAGGTGGTCCTAACTCTTTCCCAGTATGAACTGTACTGGTTAAAAGCATCATCCCAACTCATCTAGACAATCCAGACCCCAAGAGGCAGCGTATAGTCTCTCGTCTCCCTCAATTACCCTATTTAACATGTTTGTAATCTCCAAAAGCCTTCATTGTGTCACTGTCCCCACTATTGCTTCAAAATTCACATTGTTCTACTCATTCTCTACAAAAGAGTAAGAAAACCTCTTTGGATATTTAGATGTGAATATGTCATTCTCCCATGTCTTTATTGCCACACGTCTCATTCCTCCATGATCCTGGCTTAAATGACACAACGACCACTTTGTTCGTAGGTTAACAGTCAAAATCTCCAACAAGACTCCAAAAGTCCTCTCGGTTCTACCTCTCTCTCTTCCAGAATCACTTGCCATCCTGTCTTTCATCTTTCTGCCCTACCCATGAGCCTTCTCTTAGTTCTTTGTTATGCATGTTAGTCCTCATCATAAAGCCTTACTACAACTTAAAATATGCTACTTCTCATTCTTACTTATTTGTAACCCAATGCATAGCTGGTTTTTTTGGGTAGGTCACATTCTCTCATTCTAGGTCTTCCTAGTGCCACAGATATCTCTTCTATGGTTTTATATTTACCTATGTGATTATTGAAAAATTGTCAATTGAACTGCCAGCTTCATGAGAACCCACAGTACACTTAGCTTTGTTTAAAAAAACTACACTACTCTGAGTGATTAGCCCGAGAAATTTGCAGTCAGTAGGATTTAACAAATTCTTACTGAAAAATGATAACAGAAATAAGTTGATGAATGTTTGAATGAGTGAATGGATGATAGTAAAGGTAAAGAGACTTATGATGAGTATAAGCCTTAATGCTTAGTGTAACATAATCTGTGGATAAGATCTGATAGTAGTCATGATAAAGTCTTGGCCAGTCAGATATGGTACACAAGTATAGTCAATGACAAAAATATTAAAAAGTATTAGACAAACTTTTTCTGGTACATGAAGCTTTTTTAATCTGTATTTTCCTCTGAATTAAATATCTTTCATGCTGAAAATTTTATACCTGAAAGGTCTTTACTAATGAAAGCAAAAGTATGTGATATTGTTAAGTATTTCACTGATTCCATGGCACAAAGGAAAAGACTACAGTACTTTATAAAAGACCCAGAAACTCACCTTCACAGCGACTTCATGACTCAGCAGAAGCGAGATTTTGACATCAGATCCTGCATTCTAAGTGATGATGAGCATTACATGCTCAAAGCACTGTAAGTTGTGTCAGACCTTGGACTCAAGTCACAAGGAGCTTCAAAGTCCCTTCATAGTAAGAAAGGCAAAAGATCAAGAAAAGCAACAGAGCTATCAAGTTCTAATGAAGCCTCACATGCGTTTATGGAATACAACTTCAAATACACAAACTTGCCCTCTCTAAATGACACTTAAAATGCAGTGATAGATGCTATGACTGGAGACATCAAGAGTTTGTGCTTGACTTTCAGACCTTTTTACTTTTCCTTATTCCAGCATCTCATCTCCAAATTGCAGGTTATCACAATTTAAAATGATCTTTCTCTAAATCTGCCAAATGTGGTTTTGTTTGGAAATGTCTAAAAATGTTGTGCTGGGAATGAAAAATGAGTCTTTGACTTCTTAGATGAATATAGTAATATAAACAAAAATAAAGTGTTTTAGGTATAGAATTCATCTTAACAACATGTATAACTCAAAACCTAAAATTTGACTTTTACACTTTTATTTTCGTGGCAACATTTTTTGATCTATTTACCATTATGCTGCCAATTGTTGGTCATTAAAGAACACAAATGAGTTAGCCTTTCCCCAGTTCACTCCAAAACAGATGACCCAAAGATCTGCCAGTGCTCAAATAGGGTGAGTCTTTGATCTTCCTAGCTTTTAATACAACTTTACATAAATAAGATAGGTCACTCGGTCCTTGCAAAATCTGAAAATTTTTCCTTAAATGCATAAGTGGTATGACCCCGGCCAAGTGCAAAAACCTTAGGACAATGAGATGCTGAAAGCTGAAGTGTTCATTGTTTTGCATCATAAGCAGGCTCATTGTACATTTCCAAACAAAGTAACACAAAGTGGCAACCCTTTTGACCTCATGGGACTTTCTCTTAGGGCATACAAAAGGCAATTGACTCCTTCTTCTAAAGTAGTAACAGCAATGACAACATAATTGGTATTCAAGTGGCACCTCTCACAGGAACTGCTATAAGGCTCCACATAGTCCAAATTTCAAGGTTAGTACTAGATTTGACCAAATAAAACATTTCTGAAATGCTGGAACATTTCACTGATCTTGGTCTTTTACCCATCTCAACTCCTTTTCAGTAAGGAACTACTATCTTAAAACAAATAGAATTAGTCAGAAAATGAAACATAAAGGCAAGTATTACTCATCATTAACTTGTCTCTTCTGATTTAAGGGTGTGTGATGTGCAGTGCTAAAAAAGACGGAAAATGAGAGCCAAGGTCTGTTCACTCACTAATCACTGTAATGCTCTATGTGTGCCAGACCCAGTTCTAACTAACTTCCTTTCAGGCATTATCTCATTTAAGTCCCACCCCAACCTTGTGATTCGGGTAACAGTACTATCTCAGTTTTAGAGATGATGGGATCAAATCCAAAAGGTCTTTCAAGAAAAGCCAGTA
Organism: Petromus typicus; assembly: GCA_004026965.1. Lineage (NCBI taxonomy): Eukaryota > Metazoa > Chordata > Mammalia > Rodentia > Petromuridae > Petromus > Petromus typicus. The sequence continues at coordinate 56,412 of PVIR01005237.1, forward strand.
AATGTGAAGTAGGACTCATGTCCTCTGTGAACCCCTATGAAGTCCACAGATGCACAACCCATTTTGGCATGGGTCATAAATTACTAGATGGTGTGATCACAGGGCAAAAGGAAGTAACTGTGAAGTACTATTTCTGGGTCACCTTTTCTTTCCTGGGCACAACTGAACTCTTCTAACACCTTGTGTTTCTCTGTACTGGATTACTTCTTACTGAATGATTTGGCATGATGATTTTTTCCTAGCTAGATACTAATTGATATGAGTGTCATGGAGTGTTGGTTGAACCTCAGTGGATTAGAGTTTAAGAAGTCTTCGGTCTTGTCCTCCATCTTTCATCCTTTACCCTCTTTTAATTAGGGTATGAGATTTAGTATCTGTATGGAAAAACACTTCGAATTCAACACCCTTTTCAAAGAGACTACTAGAAAGAAAGCTTTCTGCCATGAGTATTAGTCTTCCTGCTTGGGCATTATCAGTGCAAACAGAAGGCATATTTCTTCAGCTCTCTGAAAAACAAGTGATGAATTATATTAAAGACATATACAGCATTCAAGTGTGACTAGGCCTTCTGTACTGGCTATTTCTTGGCTTCTGTGTGTAGCATATTAGGAGTGAATCTGAAAATTGAAACAAGAACACTGTAAAGCCGGCTTTCAACAGTGTGGCCAAGATGCAGGTGGACTGGTGAAATGACTGTAGATGCTCCGTATTGCCAAGGAATAACACGAGAAGGGAAATGCAAAGCACAGCCTCTACACTAGACCCAAAGCATCAGAAACTACTCTTCTCGCCTTGTGCATAGTTTTTAAAAGTATTCTGATAGGTTAGGTATAATAATTCCTGGGTCAAGGATAAGTGATACAATTGAATCAAAATTGACTCTGTGACATACAGTACTACACATGTGACTCACTAATTTATCTGGATATAAACAAAGCAATGATTCTATATGAGGTTGGCAATTGGGAAAGATTGTCTAATGGGGACCTTCTCTTTCATAAAAGTAACAAAAGTGCATGATGATGATTTCACAGGCTATCTGAAAATCATTCCTACACTTTGGAAACTGGAACATTCAAATCCTGTATCTTGTCAGAGTGCAGAAATTCTGTCTTCCCTGGAGCTGTACAACAATGCAATTTAGTGGGCAGAGACATCGTCTTCAAAGAAAAGATTTGCCAATTGCAGTGAACTTTTGGAAGGCCCTTGTTTGTTTTGAATCTCAGTTTCTGGTAGCTATAATCAGCACAGTAACATTGCCTCTTCCTTGCCTAAAAGGATAGAATCTAGATTAGTAAATGGAAATCCGGAAACTCCTTTGCATGCTTCTTGCAGTTGTGTTTCCATTCCGATCTCCTTCTATGTGGGGAAGACTGTTTCTCCTGGGCCCTGTGTGAGATAGAGGTCATCGAACTGCTACGTGTTTGCCGAACCAGGCATGTGCACTTCACGTGTTTTGTTTCATTATCCACAGCAAAGATTCTCAACTTTGGCACTACTGATACTTGGACCCAGATAATTCTTTACTATCAGGGTGCCAGTAGGGTGACAACCAAAAACATACATTTCCATACATTGCCAAATATACCCTGTGAAAACTCTGTAGACCTCTTTCCAGCATAAAACTATAACTTTTTAATGTGTCATTATGAGGCAATTGCACAACAATAAAGGAAATCAGTTATTAAATCTTCAAAAAGGATTTTTGCTAAATGGATTTTTGTTATTCACATTTTGGCAGGCCATTTATTTTCACAAAGAATATATTTCCCTGGAGGAAGAAAACTTATGAACTGGGGCAAATAATTTGATAATTTGGGTAGAATAGAATCCAGCTATTAAAGAAATACTAATGTGTTGGAGGAGTTTTGCTTTTTATTTTCCTAGGGTACCTATATGTTGTTATTAAATGCAACTAACTCTATCCAGCACAATATGAGTCACCTGAGGAATTCTTGACAATTATTATTTTATTAACTTGCTTATATTTCATTATAAAATAATTAATAATTCCATTCTCAGACACAATATTTGATGCTTTCAATAACCAACCTTAACATAAATGTTTCATAGCTGTCCTTGTGATAGATAAGAAGCTCATGCATGCATATAAATAAATGGATGCCTTTTCTTCAATTATCCCAGGTAAGCCTTGGGGCTTATAAATAAAAAAGAGAAGAGAGTAAATGGGGAATACTAATTAACTCAACACTTTTCCCTGTGGGAAATACCTTATAGGATAGACTAAGAGAGGACTTCTAGGGTCCTAAGGGGACATGGTGACCAGGAAGAAGGTGAAATGTGGGTCCAGGTAATGAATGTCTAAACATAAGTTTATACTGAATGATAAGAATGGAATAATCAGTAAGTTCAGCATCACTGGAGGATCTGGGACAGTGTGTAGCTCAACCTCCCATGAAACTAGCACAGTCCAAGTACTGGGATTATTTAATCAGGATTTTAATGGTAAGTGGTCTAAACCATTCCTCACTAGTCTTAACCCTTGAGATAAGGAAAACCAGAACAGGTTCAGACCCATCCCTCCATCTGGCCCATTCAATGTGATCTCGGAGTTCAGTTTATACTGAATAAATATTTAGGACAAAACAGACCATGGAACTGGGCCATGTAACCTGGATCATAGTGTGTCTTCAGTGTTGAGCCTCTCAGAAGTAACAATCTGAATAGGCAGCCCCTTTGGAGTTCTCAGTCATGCTGAACCATCACATCTAAACTCTCTGTATCACAGGTAACTGGATGACTCACCAAAGTTCTGCTAGGTTTTCTTCCTACTTTGATTTGCTAGTCTTCTAGCTGGGTGTATGTTCACTCAGTATTGAATACTTGTTTGTTCATTGCATAGAAAAATCACAAACACATATGTACATGCACACATACAGACAGATACACATATGCACATGCATACAGAGAGAGAGAGAGAGAGAGAGAGAGAGAGAGAGAGAAAGGAAGGACACAGAAATAAAATGCAATCCTTTCCTGGCTGGGAAAGCCATAAAATTAACCGATAGGATATTTCACTCAGGCAGCCTTCTCAGGATCTGTCCTTATTTTTCTCAAGACTTCCAAAATGACTTTCTTCTCAATCATAGAACACAGGTTTGGATACCAAGCTGGGTCACTGTTTCTAATGAGATTCAAACCACTGTTTCACTGTTAGCTGCAAGAAAAGTGAGCTCACCCAACAATACACTCCCAAATGAGAATAAAAGAGCTGCTGATACATAGCCTGTGTGCCCTTTATTTTACTGTTCATGTCTCCACCACTCTTGTTCTAGTAGTTATTTAGTGGAGCAAATGCTCAAATGCTAGGCATGCAAGAAAAATAAGCAATCTTTTTTGCTGGTTTAATTTTTATTTCATTCTTGGTTTTGTTTTATGACCAGAAGGAAACAGTCAAATGAGAATGACAGAGAAGAGCAGATGTCTGCAGTTTATTTTCCTAGAGTGGATTTTAATAGAATTTGCATAGGGAAGTATTTACTTTCACTTTATCGCATTAAGCAGTCTGGGCTCACGGAGCCAACTGAGGTTCAGTGTTGTCCTGCTTGACGGATGATGAGGTTAGGAGAATGAGACCATCTGAGCAAGTTCTGGTGCTGAGCAGACAAAGACTGGTACTTATCATTGTACAATTTCTTCTAGAAGGTCTAGATAATAATCACTGTGAGTGGCTTTCCTTCCCTCAGTGTTCTTTTAAGTATTCTATGTGGAAGATATAATTCAATATATTTGTTACTCTATGACTACAATATAATTCAACAATCACCTATCAGCAATTCTGATATCCAAAGACCAAAATTATCCTCTGTTCAGTGTGTGACAAAATTATGCCAAAACATGAACTAGAATTGATGAGAGGCCAGAAAATTCTCACTTGTCACATTTTTTGTAAATATTCATATACTTTCTACAGAAATGATACTATGATGATTTTGAGATGTTATATACCCTGGGAGAGAAAGCATAAAATTACCTTTCTAAAATTTGAAAAAAAATGTATTTAAAATCTGTGAAATAAGAAATCTGAAAATCTGATTGCTGCCCACAGTTTTTGGAGAAGCTTGATATATTAAATTTTAATTTAAATTATTTAAAGCTTGATATATTATTATCCAAACAGTAAGATGAGGAAATGGATTTCTAGAAGTTAAATAGTTAGGAATAAAGTACTTGCACAAGATTGGCTACTTCTGTTTACAATGGGGGTAGTGTACATATTTAAATGAGCTTTAAATATCTTTTAGGTTCCACTGTTTAAACTGCCAACATCGTGTGCATTCTGCCTTCCTGAGTCACCCTGGAGAGAAAATTCTCACATTATAGTAGAATGGTTACATAACTTATATCTAAGCTGGATCTCTGCAACAATGAAGAGAGTATTGCTAATAATATTACCAGGACAAGGAGCACAAAGCTGGATTTTCAAGTCCCACTTGGTAAGAATGATCACTTTGTACATGTAACATGTTTACTCCAAACATGAACACAGGACAGAAAACCTGCCTCTGCCTCCGGCCAGCTGGCAGTAAAACTCCAATCTTCCGCCACCCTCACTGGCTGCTCTTCCTACAAAAGTGTCCCATTTCTTCCACTGCAAACCTTTACTGTGAATGTCTTCTGTTTCTGTCTGATGAAACTGTCCCCACCCAGCCCAAGCCTCAGTGCCAGTGAGGCCAACTTCAGGACGCTTCCCTGCCCTCCTGTCTTTACACCTGCACTACTGTGCGTTGGCTGCTGCTGCCCTGCCACAGGACCCACCTTGTGAGGTCAGGGTGGTAAGTGAACATCCAAGGGCCCCTGCTGCTTACTGGTCTCTGAAGGAATAGCATTGCCTTGGTTTGGTATCTCACTAAGCCTACTGGGACCAAATTTCACTTATATGAGTCTCAGGATGCTTCAGAGATGAGGAAGAGTGTCTACTTATGCCTCTGAGACCTTGGGTCTCAAGCCAGAATTAATGAATTTTTCCAAGAGTAACATTTCTTTACTGGCTGCATCTTACTAGCCAGTCCTGGTTCCTAAAATAGTGGCCTGTATAACCTACAAATGAACTTCCCAACCCATTTGTTAAAATGCTCATCCCATTTCTACCATTTTCATGGTTTTCAGATTGAGGCTCAGGACATCGCATTTTAAATACGTTCCCCAGGTGATTATGGTGCTCGTAATATATAGTAGGGAATGAAATATTCAAATTCAATTGCATTAAATAAAATGAGTCTTCCTGCCATTTCTAGTGCATTTCCTTGCTTTTTTTCCCTTTTCTTCCATCTTTCCTTCTAATGCTCTTCCGTCCTGTCTTCCTTTCTTTATTTCTCTTTCCTCGCTCCTTTCTTTTTTCTCCCCCCTATTTCTCTCTCCTCCTCCCTTTTTCTTTCCTCATTCATTGAAAAAAAATTAAAGAAAAAAGCAAGAAGAGTTTGAGAGAAAAAGGAAGAGTTTAAGAGAAATAAAATTTGACTGTATTTCCCCCCTTTGGTTGCTGGTCCCTCTTTCTCACACATACATGCAGCAGAAAACTGAGGATGTAGAAGGTCAATAATGGAAGCAAAACTTGAAGGAAGCTACCAAAAGATTTACTAACGTATTGAGTAATTTTTATTTTTCACTTTGATCTAATGATATAGACTGGTTATTACGTGATTTATATCTGCTGTCCACTATGGTAGCTCCTGGCCACATCTCATTGGAAAGGAAAACAGCTTGATTTGAGATCCTTTACTAATAATAAACAAACTCCAAATTTATATCTATAAATAAAAATATATTTTAATAATTTTATATTGATTGTATATTAAAATATTGGGTATCTTCTGTTGTGAAAAAATATATTATTAAAATTATGTTTGCCTGCTTCTTTGTTTTGTACTCTGTTTGATTCATGTAAGTAAATGGCTCATGGTTGGTCACCTTCCCATCACCGGACATGACGCCTGATACCCATAGCTTAAAGGACAGAGGTTTATTTTGGCTCTGGGTTCCAGTCCATGGTGGCCTGGATCCATGACCTGCTGCAGAGAAAAGCTGTTCCATCATGGTTCCCAGGAAGCAGAGAATGGAGGAGCCAAGGAGAGATGCACCTCCCTGGCCACATTCCAAGTTACTGACCTCTAACAAAAACGTTAGAAACAAGTTTTCACTAAGCTTTCCAGGCTGGACTCAGACTTGCAGTCCTCCTGCCTCACTCTGTCAGAGCAGCAGTACTGGCATTTTAAACTAATTGCCCCATGGATTCTAAAATAGAATCGTTTGCCTGTATCATTTCCTCCCATCATACCTTACTGTGAATAATGTGGTGAATATTTTGTGGTTTTTTCAACTTCTTCCCAGAAGCTAATTCTCAGAAACTTTGAAAGAGTTTTACCTCAGCCAACTAAAGGAAGAGTGAGATATTCTTGATAATTAAAGTGTGATAACAACAAGAAGTTAGTTGGCATCATTCTGGCCTAGTTTTGCAGACCCTTTATGTACCCATGGGCTGGGCTGGATGGTGATGGTAACAAGGGGGTTAGAGCTCAGTCTTTCTCCTGTAGAACACAGACTGCAGTAGAGTCACATATCATCCCCTTATCTCACATCCCATTCCTTCTAAACTGTCAAATTCTGCCGACTCTTCAGCCACAGACAATGTCGCTCTGAGAGAGGCACTTCCTTTGTCTCTTATCAGTTTGTACATCATCCACAAGGGTGATATTCAAGCAGCGGAATCCTCTAGTGGCTTATTAAAAATCTAGGGTCAGAGCACAGCTTTTTCTCTGACTGAGACAGATGGGGTCATAAGTTTTTCTCAAGCAGTAAATTTCACTCAGAGGATTCTAAAAACATAATCACTGCATATCTTCTATATGAGTGGTTATTAAGGTAAATAAAAATGATTGGGCCTTTTGGAGAACTTCAGACAAATTAAAAGAAAATCAGCCTTCACTGGTGTCATATACTGGTACACATTCTCAATGTTGAGTGTGATTATGATATGTATACATAATACACCAATAAAGATTCAAAAAATTTTAAAAAGATTTACTAAAATTGTTCATGCTGGTGTCATTCCTAGTAACACCATGATACTTATCAATAGCAGAATGGGTAAATGAATTCTGGTGTATCCATCAAGGAGTAGTACACATCAGTGAGTACAGACAATTCACATTGCATACAACACCACACATGAAACCCAGAACATAACATTAAGCCAAAAGAACCAGATGCAAAGTAGCTAAGCACTGTGCCTTCAACTTATCTGAAGCGTGAAGCCAGGCAAAGTAAGCTGTGCTATTCTAACAGCACAGGAAGTACGTGGTTCATCTTAGGGTTGGGGTAGTGGGGACAGGAGGAGAGCGTAAGGAGGCTTTCGGGGAGGCACAGGTGTACTCAGTGTGCAAACAGTGAGATAGCTCCACATTAGGATATGTGCAACTTTCTCCACGCATGTTATACCAAAATAAATAATAAAGAAAGGCAACAGCAGGAAGGAGGAGGAGGAGGGAAGGATCAGGGCCTGTATCAGTAGAAACTAGAGGCTTCCATTGGCACATGAGCCCAGTGGCACATGATCCAGACAATGTTCCAGTTTATACTCGCATAAGAGAAGAAAGCCTAAGTCGTTTTTACTGCATCTTTTTTTCCATGTTGCTTCCAACTTTATTTTTATTGGTGCATTTTAGATGCACATAATGATCACATTCATCACTGGCAATCTGTCCCTGTACATGATATATCTTGCTCATTCTTTCCCATTGCCCTCCCCCATCTTGAATCCCTCTTCCCTTCCTTATTTACAAAAGGTTGGTTTCCGTGTTTTCCTTCTATTCTCTTTTTTTCTTGTCCTTTTCTTCCTTTCTCCTTTTTTCCTCTTTTCGATTAAATGTTTTCTTCCTATTTTCCAATATCTATTATACATTTTGGTCCTTATTTACCTTTGTGGTTTCTCATGCCAGAGAAACAATACAGTATTTAAATGTGTGGGTCCAATTTATCTCATTTAAGAGTAAAGTCTCAAGGTACATCTATTAGAAAAGCTCTATCACTACCTAGTCACTGTATTTTTCAAAAGGATACAGATTGCTTCCATGGTAACCTATGACCCTCACTGTTGCTGATGTCACTTAACTGAGAATACTGCCATATGTAGTATAGAGGCAGTCTGCACGAATGGGTGCTACCAAAGAGCGTAGGAGGTAACAATGACAATCTGAAGTTCATTGGGGGGGTCAACCAAAACAAGAGGACAAACAGGGACTCCCTAGGCAATTATATAGACGTCTTCAACCTGAGAAATTTCAGGTGAGAAAGAGCAAGCACTTCCAAGAGCTTACCTTCATGATTAGTTATAGCTATTGACTATTACCACTACTCAAAAGTAAAGTCTGCTACAGAATGAAGGGTACATTATTTTTCATCCATTCATCCCATACTAACTGGATATCCGCTAAAGGTCAGCAATTATGTTAGATGTAATAATGAATGAGTTCTGTCTATAATTTAAAGATGTCACAAATTAAAAGATGAGATGACTAGTAAAATAATTATAGCATAATATAGAAATCAAAGAAGCACAGATTATTAAAAGAGCAGAAATACAGAAGCATCACTTCTCCCAGCAGTGATACATGTGATAGAAGGTGGATATTTTCCACCTTTGTTTTGAAGCAAAACCACTCAGGTTAGCTTGAAAGAAAAGACTTCTTTGGATGGGTGGGAGTTACATTTTAGGAAACGTAGAGCAAGAGAACAGGAACTCAAAAACACATGAAACCAAGAATCAAAGTGGCAATTTCTCCATCTCACAATTCTTCTCTCCTAACCACACATCAGCTCACCCTGAATTTCTATCTTCTGCTTCTAGAAGTTGGCTTTCTTCTTCTTTTTCTCTTTTGTCCTCTCTCCTAATATATTTGCACCTCAGCAAGCATGACCCATATTGCCCCAGTTTTATGTCACTTATGTAAGTTCAGGATTCCAACAAAGATACTGTCTCAATTTCAAGTTGCTAGAAAATTTACACTCTAATGCCCCATTTAAACAATCCTTTAAGACATATATCTCTTGGAAGAAGTTACCTCTCTATAGAAAGTCTCACAGAGGAGGAAATGTTTAAACTAGGACTGAACATTAGACAGAGCTTTAGTAAGCCAACAAGATGGCCCTGAATGTTCAGATAAATAATGCAATGCATGCAAATCCAGAAAGATGTGAATTTTTCTAGAAATTGTTTGAGGATGAGCACTCGAAAAGCAAATGGGTTTTTTTAAGTCACAGCACTTTAGAGTTTTCTTGTTGAGAAAAAAAATATATATCATTCTGGCAAAACAAATTTAAAAGAAATTACTATTAAGAAACATCTACAAATCATCCACAGCTACTCAAGCCCTTATAAGATGGCTTTAAAAATGTTATCTGGAATGAGTTAAGAGGAGAGACATTTATAAAGATGCAAGACTCTGAAAATCATAAATAAATTGTGCTAAACAAGTAGTCAGGAGAGATAAGAAAAATAAACAGGAAAATTTTCTCATCTTGAAAGTAGGTTAATGTCTTTTAAATAGCATGCATGTATTCAAAAGTCAGGCTTGAGTAATAATCCCCTAAGGATTTGGTGATTTTTCATCACATACTTGTAACCTCTCAACTTTCTACTTAGTAAATGAGTCATGGCAGTGATTCCCATATATTTCTAGTGAAAACAATGGTCTGAGTAAATAAGAGATACTCATGGCACTCTAATATTTATGACCAATAATTCTTTCCTCGGCATGCATATTTTTATGTTTTGTTTTTCATTTTTTGTTTTTTGTTGTTAGGTTTTTTGAGACAGGGTCTCACTTTGTGGTTCAGGCTGGCCCTGAGCTCAGCCTCAAACTCCCATCACAGCAATCCTCCTGCCTCTGCCTCCCAAGTGCTGGGATTACAGGCGTGAGCCACCACGCCCGGCACTGTGGTATGTGGTACTGGTTGCTGCTGGGTGTGAGTCTCCACACCCAGTATGGTACGTGGTCACCGGGGATTGAATCCAGGTCCTTGTGCTTGCAAGACAGGCACCAGAACCACTGAGCTAAATCCCTGCCCCCTATTTTTATGTTTTTAAGTTATTTCTGTTTAGAATATACTCGAAGTCTGTCCTAAGTACACCTTGATTTCTTCTTTAATAAAGAAATTTCTGTTTTTTGTTGATCCATCAGAACTCTTTTAGCCACAGAACATCATTATATAGAATTTAACAAATGGAGGATGCATACTTGCCTTTCTCTAATATTGTAGGCAATATTTTATGTTAATTATCTTAATTGAAATATATATAAATATAAAACAAACCATCATATAATACCTTTTAAATACATACAATTATTGTCAATTAAAACTAAATTTTTAAAGTGGTAGCCAAAAATTCTAATTCTCTTTTCTTGGAGCCATCTCTCCTGAAGTCCTGCTTTCTTCTTCAGTCTCACTGGACACTGACGTAGTATAACCCTGCAAATTTCCTGGATGGATCCCTGCCTGCCATATCACTAGGGTTGCTCTAGGAAATTCTGTCTTTCGAGCAAACAAAAAGCTTCAGTCTTGACTGTGAAATAGAAGAGTTCCCTCCAAAAGAGAAGCCCAATGACTACCATTATTAGAACTGAACACAAGAAGGGACTGGGAGTCTCCCAGCCCATCAACGTGGCAGTCTTCTTCAGTCCTGCTGTGTTTGATGTGCTGGAATTTAAGAGCTTCCTCAGTGCAATGTACGCTCAGAATCAGCCTCCTCAGAAGGGAGAGGACACCGAGGGCTTAACAGTTCACTGGATAGACTTTATCAACAACTGCATTTTCATAACACTCCTCAATTTATCCTCCAAAATACAATATATTTTTCTGAATATGTCTCTTTCAACAGCTTGAATCAAAATACTTGTTATGGCCTTCCCTTTTCCAGCCCTTACTAATGGTAAGAAACAGGAGAGCTGATGACATTTGTTTCTTAGTTTTCCAAGGTGCACTGACATTTTTCCATTGTTGTCTCTTTTTTATGCCTCTTTCTTAACAACATTCAGAAAATCAGTATGTTTTCATGCTTATTTTTAAAAAACTGATACTTCTCTTCTTAGAAAATCTAGATAATTCATTTGCTCTCATCTTTTCCCTCAGTTGAAAATTTACAGAACCCCAGGTAGTAGCTACAAATTATATAAGGATGAGGTATTTATGTATCTGTTATTATAAGTAATATTCACACAATCATTGACACTGGATTTTTCTGGTCCTAAAGGGCTGAATGCATAGAAAGAAAATAATATACATGTAAATAATCACAAATCAATAGCTTCTTCATACATCAGGAGTAGCCACATGGAAAACAGAATTTTTAAAAAGTTTTCTTCACAATTGCAAACAGAAAGAAAAAATTTAAGAAAAAAATGAAAGGAACACCTACAAATAAAATTACAATTTATACTAATTGATATGAAGAGAGAATAAATGAAAATATATACATTTTTCTAAAAGATAAATATTTTGTAGGATCTATGTGCATCTAGTTTACAGCTATAAGTTCTGAATATAACAGACAGCTAGTAAATAAAAGACTAGAACAAAATATTGGGGGACTAATGAATGATATTTTTTGTTTTAACTGAATTTCAAATTGTGGATTAATCTCATGGAGGAAATTCACAAATGAATTTAGATAAAGCATAAGATCTAGAACCGTGCTGTCCTATATGGCAGTCACTGGTCACATGTGTGCCCAGTACTTATAATTCATATTTTAATTAAGACTGCATGAGACAAAAAATAAAATTTTAAGTGTTCAGTATGTACATGTGGCTAATCATTATCATGCTAGCGAGCTCAGCTATGGAACATTTCCACCAGCACAAAAGCACTTTTGGACAGCTCTACTGTACAGCAAAATAAGCTAAGGAAGCCCCTGGGCCCTGCTGAGGCCACGGTCTATCCTCATAAATTAAGTTTTAGTACAATACGACCATGTTGCACATGGCCACATTCATGAAGATTTTATGGCATGCAAAATCTCAAATATTTACAAAAAAAGTGTGTTGAGCCCTTCTCTAGAGCATGCCAGACAGGAAAAAGCAGACTCTTCTGACCTGGCCCCTGCACTTCTCCCCCTTAGATCAGCTCCCTTTTAGATACCTCTATGGAAGAGAGATGTGGTACTCACAGGAAGTTGGTACACAGTCTGCTCATCGCCTTGTCCAATCAGAGAAAGACTGGGCCTCATTAGCAGAGTTCTTCCTCTTATCCTCATATTCTCCCTGAGCTTCCAACTCTCTGGAATATTGGCAAGATTTTAGTGCCTGTAAAGGTTAAGTGTTATCTGCAAACTGCAGAGATTGTCTGGCATCAGGGTTTGGTGATATGTCTGAGATTACTTGGGGTTCTGCTTAGGCGCTTTATCAGACTAGTCCCATACTTAAAGGTTTTTACCACCGAGGCCTTGAGAAAGATCTTATCTAAATAAAGGCTTTCTCTTAAATGTTGGAAAATCTTTCATTTAATTGATGTCTCAATTTCTTGCCATTTTCCAATGTCTATAACCATGGGGGGAAACACTGGAACATTGATTTTTTTTTTCCCTGTATTCTAAAATTAGGCTTTTTGTGTCCTGTTTCTCTCACAGGACAGAATAGAATCCATAGGTGTCCAACCTTTTCCTTGCCCAGGAGGCACTGATTAAATAGGAATTGTCTTGGGCAACATATAAAATATACAAAATAGGTTCATGTTTATAAGCAACACATTTTCCCTCTTTACATTGTCACTTGTTGAGTTATTTTATAAAGTAGTACAACAAGCCCAAGTTTAATAATTAAATAAGAAAATGTCTATATCAGCTTAATGACAATAAATGTCTGTTTTGAGATACACACGTGTACATAGGTTGAGTCACTGTTACTAGTAATTACTGCATTTTACAAGTGCACATAATGTTTGCCACACAGGTTTCTATTCAAATGGCTGTGGTGGGGGTAGGGAGGATGGAGTAGAGTGTGCTGTACACTGCATGCTCCCTAACACAGCATTCCACTGTCACCTACAGAGTGTGCACTTGAGCAGCATGCTATCAACTCATGAAAATAATACCATAAAAATTGCATAAATGGGTTAAAAGTTTAAAATCTTATAGGATCATTTATTGGCTATCTACGGCTACATAAGGCCCACAACCTATGACTTGGACATACCTGATATAATCTATTATGACATGTTCTGAATATTAACAAAATCAAGACTCAATTGCTCTCCAGCATCCTTAACTGAAGGCTTCAAGGAAGAGTATTTCAGCACTGAGATGAAGACAGAGCAATAATGGCCACTCAAAGCAAGAAGTGAAGAGTCTTCATCATTACTATCAGCTAGGTCCTGTTTTCAGAAGATTTACCTACACTCAGATTTAATTGCCTAAAGATTTAGTATTCATTCCTCCAAGGTTCTCTGTATATAACTGAAACTATTAGTGAGAAAAGCCATGGTCAGATCATTACATATTGACATTGATCTTCTGCCCCCAAAATAAATAGCCTGTGGTTTGCTACCAGACCCCAGATCAGCAAGTCTAACAGTGCAATTCCAGAACTGTGAGCATGAGTAGCATCTGTGAATTTATTAGAAATGAAAATTCTGAGGCCCCCCATTAACCTTTTAAATCAGAAACTCAGGACAAGGTCTAAGCACCTCAGCCATCTGAGTGTTGGCTGAGATCTCAGATGATTATAATAAATGCTCACACTTCAGACTCACTGCTCAGAACTATCTCTCCCTCTGGGACTAACAGCAAGTACAGCGACTGAGGAGACCTCAGAGACAGAAGACCCTGGCACTTGAAAGATGCAGACATCTCCACAACTGCTCCTCAGGAATGTTGACATTTTCCTTTCCCTCACAGATTTTTTTCTACTCAGAAGAAAAAAATTGTTACTCGTACAGCAAAAATTCAGGACAGAATTTAAGTGTAAGGATTTCGGAAATATTTCTGAGGTATATGAGGTCTTCCAACTTTGACTGTTAATGCTGCTAGATCCAGTGTAATTGTGTTTTTATTCACCTATAAGCTCTACTCTTGAGCATTCATTAGAATTAGGTTTCCTGGTTCATAGTTATGGGAAAACTGAAGTCATCTTACTCCTATGAATTCCAGCTATTCTTTTGCCCTTGCTAGTCACTGCTACCTTTACCTATCTTCAGTCTTTTACCAGGAAATAAAGACACATCAAAACACTTTCAGAAAGTTAAACTGTATGTTTCTGCAAACTTTCAAGCCACCCAGAATGCAGTCTTGCTGAAAGATGTAGCTCTGGTGTTAGTTGATTACTACTGGCTGTGGCTGCCATTTTCAAGGAGATGAAAATGTTCTTAATTTACTTTTTTTTTTTGAGACAGAGTCTCACTTGGAGTTCAGGCTGGCCCTGAGCTAAGCCTCAGACTCACATCACAGCAATCCTCCTGCCTCTGCCTCCCGAGTGCTGGGATTACAAGCGTGAGCCACCACGCCCGGCACTGTGGTATGTGATACTGGTTGCTGCTCAGCGTGAGTCTCCACGCCCAGTAGGATATGTGGTTACCGGGGATCGAACCCGGGTCCTTAAGATTGCAAGACAGGGGCCAGAACCATTGAGCTAAATCCCTGGCCCCCTTAATTTATTTTTCTGATTGACTATAGTCTGTGCTTTAAAAGAACTGTGTCTTTAGAAAGGTACTGATGAAGAGTGATGGAGAGATGATTTGGTATTTTTGGTACATGATGCATTTTCAAAATTCTATGAGACATTTGGATAAAGACATTTGTCTACATGAAAGACACTGATGGGGCCAAATTTAGCCATAGAGACATTGTTTTTGTGATTTTTAAAAATAATCTATTGTCATACTGTTCATGCCAACTCAGTCCATGGCTTAAACATATCCTAAAAATTATTGAAATATTGTGGGCAGGAAAATTTTCTTCAAAGAAGAAATGTAACAATAGCTTTTTTGCCTGTTAACTGTATACTGCTATTTTATAAAGGCTTGAGGATTGAGAATGCAGGTCAGCATTAGAGCACATGCTTAAGCATGGACAAGGCCTCAGGTTCAATCCCTAGCACTGCAAAAACAAAAACAAAGAAATGGTTTTCATATAAACACTTTCATATATACACATATGTTTTCATATATACACATATATGTTTTCATATATACACATTCACAGTAACTCTTTAAAGGAGATAAGATGGGCATGCCAATTTCATCTATACGGATGAAAGATTGAAGCTTATGGAGTAAGAAGCCTGTCCATGTTGCACTGGGCATGGTGGTGCACAGTGGTAACTACAGCACTCCAGAGGCTGAGGCAGGAAGATCATCATGAGTTCAAGGCCAGCCTGGGCTACACCATGGGTTCAAGGACAGCCTGAATACCTAGCAAGACCTTGCCTCAAACACAAATCAAAACAAAAACACTCTTGCTCCTATTATTTACTCAGCTAGTGAATGATAGAGGTCATACTGTGAAACAGAATAGTGTCATTTATCCTTGCTTACTGGAAGGAAAAGAATGAGTGGGTGCATAATATTATGTGTTGGGATAAACATGATTGTTTTTCTTGACATTTGCTAAAAATACAGTGGATTTTAAGTGTCCTCATTTATACACACAAACATGTAATAATTCTCAATAGTACTTACGTGAGGAAAGATATGTTAATTTGATTGTGGTAACAATTTTACAATGTATACATACATCATTGCATTGTGTGCCTTGAAAATTTGCAGTTTTCACTTACTAATTATACTTTAATGCAATAAAAAAGAGAGAAAGACGGAGGAACAGAGGAAAGGGAAGAGAGAGAGAGACAGAGAGAAGCAAGTACTTCTACTTTCCCAGTTACCAATCTTTCCCCACTGGCTAGTTTGAGCTGCTGTGGACTCAAGCTATATGCCAGAGCCACATTCCAAGCCTAAGCAGTAGTCTGTTGTCATGTCACAGGGCACGATCTTTAAAAAACTGAGATAAAGCTGAAATCAGTTATAAGAGAGAGATTGGGTCTAATGGCTGTCAATTTAAGATTTACTAATTTTGAAAAGATAATCATTCTGCAATGTCATCATGGATAATGTGTTCCAATAGGTAGACCAGTACTCAAGATATATTGTAGGCTTTATGAGAAATATGAGTAATATCTATCAGCACAGTTTCACTTAAAAATCCTGCTTTCTGAACATTAAGCAATACTAGACAACTCATTTTGAGTAGAAAGAAAATACAACATGTTCTGAATGCCTACGACACAATAAAGGCAAGTACAGTCATTTCAACAGGCATTGACTTACTCCAGTTGTGTGAGAAGTGTCTGAGGCTGACAGTAGGTCTTCCTTCCTGTGAGTTCCTCATTCCCTGACCAGGTAGTTATTAAGTTTCTACCATGAGAAGATCCTCTTCCTGAGAAGAAGAGCTGAAAAGAGGACCTGTGCCTTCAAATTTCTCAGTGTGTATTGCAAGAGAAACATAAATAGATAGTGATGATACAATAAGGCAACTCAGTAATAGAAACATTGCCCACCAACCTAAAGTTTTGAGTGTTTTGCTTTTCACTTGATTCAGATGGAAATCGTAAATCGGCAAAGTGCAGCCTTGCTAACAGTTCTGTTGTCACCAGACGATGTTGGCTGCCAACAGTTGACACAGCAGCTGCTGTTCACTGCTGCGGCTGCCCATCACCATGTGATGGTGGCTTGTGCCAAAGGCCACTGTATGGAGTGCTGGTCTCTGCTGTTGGTTTTCATTGGCTACTGATCTTGAGAGCAATTTGGTGCTAACAGCTCTGTTTATTGCTTTTTCTGTAGTTAAAAAAAAAAAAACCTGCTCTCTATTCACACTCCTGAGGATAAAAATCCCCCAAATTCCAAGTAGATTCACAGGACTTTTACAGACCACATTCCCTGAGAAATGAATCCCAAGCAGGTTGACAAGACCACCAAAATTAGTCTTTAACAGGGTCTGTGCTGCAGCACAGTGAGTCAGTATGTGGGAGGGGGAGGGGAGGGGGAGGGGAGGGGGAGGGGCCCTCCCAGACTGAAATCCCCGGAAGTACCTGGGAAGTGCTGCTTACATAGCAGCTGGAGCCTCCATTACTGAGGATGAGGCTGAAACCAGGGAATCTCCCGGAGGCCTTGCCACCCGTGTCAGGTATCCAGATAAAGGGCTCAGATCCCTCCCTTCCTGGCCTTAGCCACACCAGGGTGCCTCTTCCTTTTTTTTTTTTTTATTATCTTTCTTGGTACATTAAATATACACATCATGATTGCACTCCATAATGGGGATTTGTACCAGTATAAGACAAAACTTAATTCTCATTTTTTCCCATAGCCCCACCCACCCTACCACCCCCCCATATATATAAAATTTGTTTCCTTACTTTTTTGTTACAATCTCAACATTGTCCCCTTTC
>PVIR01005238.1:0-71971 GCA_004026965.1 Petromus typicus
AATACAGCTGCTGTTTGTTTTAACTCCCCAAGTGATTAATTAATTCATTGTCAGCTTGAATGAAGAATGTCCAGCTGAATGAGGTCAGCATGTCTGGCCATGGAACATTCACTTTAAGGAAAATTGTTGGAAGACAGTGTAAAAGGAGAACTGGAGGGAAGAATTTCAGCTGATTTTCCTTGGAAGAGCCTCACTCTGCTACTTTTCCTTGGAGGCACTTCGGTTGTTCTCTTTGACTGAGCTCTGGTCTTTGCCTCAGCAAGGATGGTCACTGTTCTCTTTGGAGGATCTCTGGCCTTTGCCTTGAGAGTCATTTATTGGCTCTCAGTGTGGATTCTTCAGCTTCTAACATCTGCCTTTTGGCCTCCTGTGCAGACTATCCAGCCTCCAGCACCAGCCCTTTGATCTTCCATCACAGACACGGTGGCCTCTGGATCAGGACTTGTATGGGATGCTGGTGTGTATTCCAGGTCTTCAGCTAGACTTGGTGGTTCATTTCCAAGGGTTTTAGGCCTTCCGCTGGATTCTCTGGGTCTCTAGCATGGGGAGAGATCTCTCACACTCTTCTACAAATTTGACTCTCTGGGTAGATATTGTCAGCTAATCTTGTACATTTCTTTGTTTCTCACAAACACTGACTACAGTTTGTAATTCTTTCTGGGTAGAGAGAAGGACCCACAAGCCAGGTTGTGACAGTAGGGAGCACAAGGAGGAGCAAAGCCGACTACCTCATGGCAACCAGGAAACAGAAAGAGGAGGGAGGGAACTGGGGACAAAATATACTCTCCAAGGATCCCAATGACCCACTTCCTCCAACTAGACCCCAGATCTTAAAGTTCCTACCACTTCCAATACCTTATTATGTTACAAATCTATAGTTGGATTACTCTACTAATGCAGTCAGAGCTCTCATAAGCCAATTACTTCTCAGAGGTCACAACTCTGAACATTACTGCACTGGGAAACGAGCCATCAACACGTGAGCTGTTGGGGGACATTTAAGATTAAAACCATAACAGTGAGGGATCATATTCTGCGAATGTGTGCCCACTTTCCTCCCAGGAAACCTGCCCCGTGCTCTCTACAGAGCACCCCATCCTACTGGACATCCTGGGCCTTCTCAATGACGTATGTTCAGGCATCTCGTGACACTCTTGACAGACTGTGGAGACCACTGGTCTCTGAAAGATGCAAGAAGTTCCCTTCAGCTTTCTCCTGTGTGCTGGGACATGGTGGGTGGTCACCAGCCTGGGAGTCAGAGAGCCCTGGTGCAGACCCATGAGTAGCAGCACAACTCTGGCAGGCAACATCCTCTCTGTGAAGCCATTTTCAAATTTGCAAAGCAAGGCTGTATATCATGCTCTTACTGTGCACTTACTGAGCTGGGTCCTCAGCCCATTTACTCCTTACACGAGGAGAAGGAGGTGTGATTTGCCTGAGATACCATGGCTGGTAAAGGACAGAGTGGAGATTTCTGCCCTGTTTCCTCCAATAGGCCCATTCACTCTATTATGGACCCGCTGCACACCACAATGCTGTGGACATCTCCAGAGTCACGCTCTTATCCTTCTCCAGGGCCTACGGCAGAACAAGATCCTACTTCCCAGATCCACAGATCCACAGCTCCCAGCCTATCTCTAAAATGTTCTGGGAATTCTTCATTCCAACTAAAATCCTGGCCACCTCCAAGGAGAAACACTGGCTGCTGTGGAGCAACCAGAGAGTCACCAACAGGTTTTGGTCTGCAGGGTTATGGTCCCAGTTGGACCCACTGCAGATTGGGGTTGGAGGCTGAGGGAGATAGAGAGGAATAGAGGTTGTCCTTCGTTGCATCCATTTTTACAGAGCACTTAGTATACAGCATGATCTATGTCCCAGGATTACCCGCACAGTGGCATTGAGATGAGTTCATTTATTATTGGATGACAGAAGCGAATCACAAATTGATGGACACAGGAAAGGAAGTGTATGATTCGTGCAACTGGGATGCCTGGCGGCAGTGTCTGTACCCTCACCTCACTGCAGGGCTCATATAGTTGGCTGGGTCCATGCTAGATGCATCCCAATACTGGCTGTAAAGTGGGGAGCAAGGCAGACATCTCTTTCTATTTTCCTCTGCTTCTGGAGATTTATTTATCTCCACTGACTTCATTTCTAGGCCTCTCCTACAATGCCTACCAGCAGGGCCACTTTTACACCTGAACAGCTTAGCAACCACCCAGGGAAGAAAAGAAAAGGTATTTTTTACATCCCATTCAGCAAAAATCCAAAAGCAAGCTCTGATTGGATTAAACTGAGTCACATGTTATCTCTGAGCCAATCACTGAATCCAAGAAAATGAAAGTCATCAACTGGCTAGCCCAAGTCACATATTTATTCCTAGAGACAGTTTTGCAGGGGTCAGCTCCATCCTGGCCACAGCTCCTAGGGGGAGGTTACATGTGGGGTGCAGAGTTTTTAAAGTCAAAGAGAGGAATAAGCTTGGGGAATGGACGCTGAGCAGGAAACACAAAGTTTACATACAAGGTAAACCTACTTCCTGGCAGCTAGGCTGTGAGGAGCAAGCTCATTGGGGCCGGAGACAGCACTGGTGCAGTGCAGCACCCCTCTGACTCTGCCACATGGCTCAGTCCACCCTGGAAGACCTAGTCACCATTGAAGGGCTGAGGTGGGCCAGGGCTCTTCTGATGCTGCTGACCACAGAGCATATATCGACTCAACCAGCTTCTCTCTTAGTGTCCTCGTCTGTAAAATGGGTCGATTTTACTGACTGGTAGCATTTGTGCTCGTGCTCAGAACACATTCGACTCTAACCAAGTAGCAATGTACATAGAAGGTGCTTGTGGAGTGACAGCCATTGCTGTGACCTCTGGTCTGGTGCTTCAAGGGTGGGCTTGTGCTGCTGGTGGGCCTGTCACCCATCTGACCACGACCTGCTGGGACACAGGACCATGACTGATTTTTCTCTCTCTGCCCAGGCCCAAGCTCATGGCTTGGGACATCATGATGGGAGCTGCTCAGTGACTGGAAACTGACCCCGGAGCAGAGAAGAATAGGAAAGTTTCTTTCTGGTTACTGTCCAACAGCCACCTGGCCTTGAACCTCTCTCAGCATCTATTCACAGTACACATGTCTCAGCAGGACATAAATTCTCGGCAGCAGTGGGAGTTATTTAAAGTCTCTGTTAAAACAGCTGGACCTTGATTGAAACGGAGCAGTTGTCACCACTGGGACCCGAGAGATGCTTGAAAAGGACAGGGACGTGAGGCAGGATTTATTCTAGGCTCCTCAGAAACACTTGCTCTTCACTGGGCTTGGGGCATAAAGATGGCAACTGGCCCTGGTGACAGGAGGGAGTCTCCGGCTCACAGCAGGTGGGCCTTCAGCAGTGGCACTTCTGTCCTGGGGATGCAAGCAGCCTTATCCATTTCCTTTTAATCTCACTTTTAGAAGTTTGCCGCGAGCTGGGCTGGGAACTGCAGAGATGTGAAGAGATGCTGCTTCAGCAAGAACAAAAATAGATATTAGCGGCAGCAGCTAGGTTAGTCAGCTGAGCCAACACAGTCACCTACTGTGTGCTGGGCCAGCTCGCTGTGTCACCAGGAATCCGAGAGGGGGCTGGAGCAGAGGGGGCTTGTGGCACTTCGTGGCTTTACTCTGATGATCATGACTAAGGTTGGTGATAGTGCATCGACCAAGCTAGTGAGCGTGAGCCTCTCCTAGCCGGTTGCCTCCCCAGGCTCCTCCTCTCAGCGTAGTTAACCCTGCGATCCACACATAGGAGGAGGAGTGCTTACTTTAGCTAAGAATGTGTCTTGTTCAGCTCACCCTGAGACTAAAGTTGCGGTGCCCAGCTTGGGGTAGTGTCTTTGCTTTCCAGTCGTGATCTGGCTAATGTTTGTTTTCTATTCTCAGCTCCCAAGATCAGATCAAATAGAACTAGTGCCAGTCTTCTGACTTCTGCACAAGGCCTCCGTGGATGGACTCAAAGACTCTCGGACTACCAGAGGACAGAGGACTAACTAGGAGACCATCAGGCTTCTGTCTTAATCTCTTGATAGTAAAGTTCCAGAAAGTGAAGCCTAGAGGAAGTTCATGATCTATCCAAGGTCATGCAGTGTCTGGTAGCAGACAGAGGCCATGACACCTTCTTCTGATCTGTAGCTAATACTCTTTGGCTCTGCCTTGACCCACACAGACCTCAGGCTTGGTGCCAACTGGACGCAGAATGCCAGGCTTGAAGCACACATGCAAGGAGCAAGTTTGGCCAGGAGGCATCTTAGTCTATTTGAGCTGCCTTCACAAAATACCCTGCAAACTGAGCAGCATTTCAACCATGGAAACTTATTTCTCACAGTTCTAGAAGCTGATAAATCCAGACCCAGTGCTGGCAGACCCAGTCTCTGGTGCGCGTCTGCTTTCCATTTCAGGGGTAGCATTGTCTGTATGTGGCCACATCCTCATGCGGCTAAAGGGAGGCGGGAGCTCTGTGAGGTGACTTTTATAAAGGAACTAGTCCCATTCCTGAGGCTCTATCTTCCCAACTTACCTCCCTGAGACCCCATCTCTAATTCCATCATCTTTGAGGTTAGGATTTATCCTATGACTTTAGGAGGACACAAATATTCCAGCCGTTGCAAGGGATCTGGACTTTGGTCAAGGACAGTCAAATATGAGGAAAGGACCCACAGTGGTCATATATGCTTTGGAGGAGTCATAAATGAGCATATCCCTGGTTCTGATTAGGGCTGCAGTAGGCTCACAGTGAAATATGAAAAAGAAAGTCACTGTAACATATTGGTATAAAGTTGCCTACTGTCTTTTCTCCAAAAGGCTTTTTCCCATGAAACTGTATCATTTTTACTTGTAGTTTACCCTCCCTTCTTTTACAGTAGGATGATGAGAGTTGACTTGCTGTCTCAGGATTATCTTGGCCAATGTTGGCATTTTTATCAAATGCATCCCACACCCCTCATGTTGTGTAGTGTCTCTCCAAACTCACAACAAATAGATGCTCCTGAAACACAGAGTACCAGCCCCCAGATCATGGGTTCCTCTGAATCCAGTTTGGGAAATGATGGCCTTAAAAACCCAGACTGATTTGTCAATGAACAGTCTCAGCGCCGCCTGGTCTCTCAGGAGCATCTGCACCCAGCTTTAGCAGGCGGGGGTGCACACGTCTCCTGGGAGATAAACCCAGCTGCTGAGGCTCAGTGATGCCAGAACCTGCACTCCAGATCCTCACTGAGGACGAACCAGCACAACACATGGTATCCCTGCTGTCCCTGGCTTCTTGGATCACTCTTCTTCATTCTTCAGAGTTAGCAGGCTCCTGTGCATCTGCACAGCAGGCTACGGGAAGGGGTTCCAGGTGCTGGGAATTTTGGAAGGTGTGATTCTCACTGGGGTATACACAGTCTTTGTCTACACAGGAGATGGTAGAGTAGGAGCACATGCCTTCAGTGAGGACATTCTAATCCAAGGATGAAGAATTCAGTATCCTGTTTGATTGGACCACAGCTACTTGTGGGCTTCTTTCTAGGCCTCAGGCTTCTCAGTCACCACCTCTTAGGCCCCAGGGCTCCGTGCGTCCATGAGTCCTGGGGGCCGCTACACTTCTCCTCCCCGCCAACCCTTCCCATGCTAGTTCTTTGGGCCGATTCCTTCTCCAGTCTCCTTGCACAGTTTATCTAGAGAACTCCTATCCTTTGAATCTCCACCAAAATGTCACTGCCGCCTCCTCTTGCTCCCAGCAAGTGAATGGGTCAGGTACCTTTATTCATCCCATCACTGACAAGTTCCAGAGTTCCGAGTGTGCATAGATTCAGTCCTCCTGAGAACACTGTCCCCAGGTGTGGGCTCCTTTGCTTGCCCCTCTCTCCCTCCTCTGCTACCACCTGGCTCCATAACGCGTGAGTCCATCAGGGAGCCTCCTCTTCTTTGGACCTTCCTGGACAGTGTGAGGGAAGTAGGTATCCATTTTCTGCACCCCCATGCACGTTGCACATGGGCACAGCAAGGAGGCTGGGCTTAGATTCAGCTCCAAGCCAGCTGTCTGTGGGGTGAGTGGGAGGGCTGTTTATTAACATTAACTGAACATTCGGTGTGTGTCAGGCACATCATAAACCCATTAATGGCTTTCAGTGACAAGGCTGTAGAAGCATGGTGGTAGTATTTGCCTGGCAGGCGAAAAGCCTCGAGTCTGATCTCCAACACCATTAGAAGCAAGGTTTAGATCACTTCACCCTCCCCTACAGTGCATATGAGCTTTGGTTTTTCCTGTTTGTAAGTGAGGCAACTGAGACCCTGAGCAATTTGGGAACTTGTCTACAATCCACCAGGGATGGAGTTGAGAGGGGATTTCTACATTTCTGATTTCTCCATTTTAGAGCCTTTTCCTGCTGTGTAAGGTGGAGTCATCAAGGAAAAGCGAGAGCTCTCTACTTGAGAACAGAAAATGTAACTGGGGCTCAGACATGTGCAGAACAGGGCTGAGACCTGGCGGCTGGCCGCAGGAAGTTGGGGTGCACCCTGACAGCCCAGAGAGAGAGAGATGGGATTCTGGTCACTGGGGGACAATGGAGGGTTCAGGAGAGGGGATCAGTGCGAAGCAGCGGGTCAGGGTGCAAAGAAGGGACTAGGCAGCCAGGGAGATCTCTAGAAGCCTGGGCAGAGGTATCTGTCCCATGTCTGGTGTTGAGAACCTTGCACTCCTCCCAACCTTCTGGAACATCAGCAGCAGCAGCAGCTTCCTCTCTGTGGTCCTCTGGGGAGAGGGAGAGGCTGGCAGGTTCCCAGGCTTGGGCACCATGGACAGAGGAAGGCCAGCGGCCACCGCAGGCCAGACAGGGACCCGATCTGGAAGACACAGATAAAATCCAACCTAAGAGCAAGAGGGAGTGGGGGGTACTGTCCACCCCGCCTACCCTCAGCACCTGGGGGTGTGGATTTCCCTCTACTCACTGTTACAGGTGTTTGCGCACTAAAGGCTGCGTTCCTCAAGAAGCCCGAGGGCGGAGCTGCTGGAGGACCTATGAGAGTGCGCACGTGTGTGTGTGTGTGTGTGTGTGTGTGTGTGTGTGTGTGTATGTGTGTGCACATGCGCACATGTGCCCTTGTCTAGAGGAGCAGGTGGAGTGGGAATCAACTCTTCCTGGTCGCAGTTCTATTTCCATTCATCTCCACTGCAATATTTGCCTAGTGAGTGAAAACACTTGTGCTCATCTGAAACTTGGGAGCTGAAGTGGACATTTCCATTTACCTCTGCTCTAGTGCCTGGCTGAGCCCCAGGAGACTGAGTCCACAGCTGGAAAAGCCTGAGCCGTTAGAGGGCGATCTTGGATTAGCAAACTGATCCTGTAGAAAGCACCGGCTGAGTGTGTTTTCTAGACCTATCTCCCTCCCACTGCCACTGCCATTACCACTGTCACCATGCTTTTCATGATAATATTGCCATCAAACAGGAAAAGGAAGATAGATGTGAAGTGGCTTTAAAGCTACTTTCCTTATGGTTTTGTTTATTTGTTTGTCTTAATAGAAGGGGTAGATCAGACCCTGCCAGTTCTTACCAATCATGGGTTGCTGGGGCAAAGGGATCAATGTGTCTGAAAGTCCTGTCCAGGACCCGTCCCAGAAGAAGACCAGAGGAGAGAATACTTGTCCAACATATATCTGATAAAGGTCTTGCATGCTGAATAAAGGTCTTGTATCCTGTAGTAATAAAGTACAGAATTCCTCTGTAAAAAATTGATATCATGAAGTAGAACATATTTAAAAGGAAAGAGTGTAAGGTTTAATAACAAGGGGGAAATAAATGTGGTAATTATAAAGAAAAAAGAAAACAAAGATTGTGTATATGGGGGGTGGGGGGAGGCAGGGTGGGGGGAAGGGAAAAAATGAGAATCAAGTCATGTCATATTCTGGTACAAACTCATAATGTTGAATGTGATTAGGATGTGTATTCATACCGTACCAATAAAATAATTTTTAAAAAATCTTTAAGAAAATCCTTCACCAAGGAAGAGAGAAGTATGTCACATAAGAACATGAAGAGACTCCACATCACTGTCACCAGGGTCATGCAAAGTGAACCCCTAGTGAGACATCGCTTTGCCCCCAAAGCTAAAAGCAATGGATGATGTCCGTGTGGTGAGGAGGAACAGCTGTGGGAGTTTCCTTCACTGAGGACAGGGTCACAGAGCACAGGGGTGCTTTGAGGACCCGTCCCAGAAGTAGACCAGAGGAGAGAATACTTGTCCAACATATATCTGATAAAGGTCTTGCATCCTGAATAACATTGCAGCAGTTTGGCCACCTATCTGGTCATCTAGAAGTGTTTCTGCAGCAGAGAAAACAGCACGAGCCCATCCAAACTGTGCACACATTTACAAGGTGAACGAGTAAACGGAATGTGACAGATGCATGCAATGAAACGCTGGCCAGCAGCCAGAGGGAACCAATACGGATACGGAGACAACCCTGGCTTTCATTCTAAGAGTCTGGAGTGAGAGACGCCAGTCAGGAAGGGCCCACACTGCACAAGTCACTTGTAGAAATCAACAAGGAACTGATGGTATTGGAAAGCAGACTGCAGCCTGATGGAGGGGAGGAAGGGAAGCGGCCGTGAGGAGACAGGAGATGGCCAAGGGGTGGGGAAATATCTGGGGTCACAGGTGTGTTTACTCTCTAGTTCCAGCTGTGATTTCATGGACACGCCAGACTTTCCAACTTGATGCGTTGGATATAGACAGTTTATTGTATGTCAGTGATAAGGCAATAAAGCTATTTAAACTGCTAAAAGGTCACTAGGTTTCTGTCTCTTGGGAGCTCTGGAAGAGGAAGGCACTCTGGGCTAAAGAGCATCCTCTACTCTCTCTGTGTCAGCACATTTGCAGTGTACTTCACAGCACTGTGGGCAGAGACCTGTCTCATCTACAGCCCAAATCCCAGAGCTCCCTGTATAACCCTCCAAGCAGTGGGCGGTCTACAGACCTGACCTACTGTGGTGCCCTCAGCTGACCCTGAACCACTACCACAGTCTGCTTTCTGGGGGATGAAAGATTTGTGGAGCAGAGCCGCCTGGCTCCTGTCACCCAGCTGAGGTCAGCTACAACAGCCAAGGTCAGCAATGTCAGCCAGGAGCCATGGACCATCCCTGGCTCTAGCCAAGATCAGCAGAGCTGCCTGGCCAACCTGCACTGACCCCCAAAAGCGAGGGAGAGATGTGTTTTGATGCTAGTCAGTGAGGGTCTCAGGCCTGGGTTAGTCAACTGACGGAGGCTGTATGAGGAATGGTGTGCGTTATCTGAGAGGAATAAGGCACACTGGGTTTCCATGGCAAGAGCAAATCAGGCCTAATATACAGAAGATTGCAAAAGGCAGGAATGTGCACAAGCCTGCGGTCTGGGGAAACTCAGTTCGGGAGGCTGGGACAGTTCAAGGCCAGTCCACAACCTGAGATGCTCCAACCCCAGGCTCAAGTACTGTGAGGAAACGGAATCACTGCAGTATGCTGATGAGGCTGGTCTTCAGGATGACCTTTCTCAATGGCTGGGGCAGAGGGCAAATTC
The DNA here is from genome assembly GCA_004026965.1 of Petromus typicus. NCBI lineage: Eukaryota > Metazoa > Chordata > Mammalia > Rodentia > Petromuridae > Petromus > Petromus typicus. The sequence goes on from PVIR01005238.1 coordinate 9,570, forward strand.
CAAGCAGCTGGAGTGGAGACTGAGGCCCCGGTACAGTGTCCTTCACCCCAGCCCAGAGGGAGACCCCATGAGAGCCCTTTGAAGAGGTCTGCACAAGCAGAGCTTTCTTTCTAGAAATTTCCCCATTGCAAGATCTCACCTCAGCCAGTCTATAGAGCCCTTGGCCTGGGTCAATTTTACCCCTCTCTGTGGCCAATTAATTTAAACATTCTATCAATTTTTAATAGTTTGCAAATCCTTAAAACCGGACAACATCTTTTAAGGCCACAAGTGCAGAGGGCAAAGAGTTCCTGGGAAACCTGCAAGATGGCTGTGTTGGTGAGAAGCTGGTTCTCCTCCTGATTACTATGAGTTAATTCCTCGTCTTGTGTAAGCACCCACACTATTTAACATTACAGGATAATTCAGGGTGGACAATGTGCTTGTGTGACATAAGGTAGGGCAGTCTATAAGATGATGTGATTGACATCAGTGAATGGAGGGGACCTTTCACAACAGTGGCTTCCCAATGTCTTCTCTCCCAATTACCACAAGCTTTGAATGAATGTGGCAGCATGGAAGGGGCTTGAAGATCCCTGGACTGTTATTTTCTGGCTAAATCTGTGCTTCAGGTAATTAACAAACCCTTTTTGGAATGTGACACTATATAGGGAGATAAACCACCAATAAGAAGTGCTTTTTCCTCCAGACCCCTGGGAGATGGCCTTGTCTCCCCCTCAGCACAGAGTCTCTGCAGAGACAGCCCTTCTCAGCCCTTTGGGCAGGAAAGAGGGGCCCTCCTCCCACTTCCAGGCTCACTGCAGCCCAGTCACAGACCAGTCAAATTTCATGCCTGGGCAATGGGGTCTCTCTCTACATATAAAAGTCTCCAAAGGTCTTATGTCACCCAGTATTTATTCTGGAGACCAAGCGTGCAGATAAGGTGAACATGTGTGACCAGAAATGCAGCATAAATTTGATGTCAAAGCCACCAAATGCTACCTCTATGTGATGCATTGTGGAGTTGGCTGGGGACCAATATAATGCAAACTATCTCCTGTGAGATGGGACATTCTCTTGGTTGTGATGCAGCAACTCACAGCCACCCAGGAGAGTAGCACCAGCTTAGCATCCGATAGTAAGAGTAACATAGAATCTTATACTACTGAATCTTAGGCTCTTTAATAGATTCTTCAACTACAAACCTTTAAACCAGATGTCAGAATCACACAGCTTTAAGGTCGCAGAGACCTCAGTCATCATTTTACCTTGATATCAAGCCAATATCCATGACATTCAACTATGTGGCAAGAAAGTCCTGCAGATAGAGGGATTGGCAAGTACCAAGGCCCTGAGGCAGAAATGTGCTTGGTGAGCATGAAGAACAAAAGCATCTGTGATTTCCTTGGGTGGTAAGGCCTGAAACGTCCAGGCAGGTCAAGAATAACAAAAATGCTAGATAACTCAAGAGCAGGGGCTCTGTATAGCAGGTGCCTAATAGAAGCCAGAATTGTTTGGTTCAGAGGCCCACACCCCAGAAGGATCTTTACGTAAGGAGCTGGTCAGGGCATGAATAACTAGACACTAGGTCAGGGGTGAAAGGCAAAGAAGAGGGCAGATTTTGCTGGGTTATCAGACAGGAGGGCTAGGTTGTACATGGAGGCCCCAGCCATGGCCCTAGGCCACAGGAAGATGGCTGTGGCCAAGTAGACAGGAAGACTGGCTGTCATACTAATCACACAAGTAAACAATGACAGAACGCAGTTCATATGTTGAGAAAACCAACAAAGGCAGAGATAGAATTTTCCTAACTTTCCTTTTTCACTTCATGCTGTAAACCATCCTGACTGAGAAGTCTACCATTATCAACCCATTTAACAGCTAAGACAATGGAGGCCCAGAGAGATGAGCAGTTTGTTTTAGCCCCACAGGCAGAAAGAAACAGCCAGGATCCAGACCCTGGCTGGTCAGCCGCACTGCACCCCTTTGCCTAACTTCGTGGTGTCCTCACAAGATGAGGGACACACTGGCTACACAGGGGCACAGAGCAGGCTCATCCCTGAGCAGAGGGGCTCAGGCCAGGACCCAGGTCTGAATCCTGCCTCTTCCTCTGGTTGTTGAGAGTCGTGCATCTCCTGTGCCTCAGTTTCCTTCTCTGTGGAATGGGAATGAGCACCTCTGCCTTGGGTGCTTCTGGGGGGTCATGTAAGAGAAGGTGTCCGGAGCCCACAGTGGGATGACACACTCCCAGGCCCGCGGTGTGAACGTGTTAGGAGACCTCTCACCTCTCCAGGTTTCAGCAGCTTCCCTCCTCCCTCACTGTGGGTGACAGTGCTCCTGTCACCCATGTCCTCCACGCTCCTCAGGGCCCAGGCTGCAGGGCTGTGACTCCGGCATGGGTAGCCTTTCATCAGTGTGACCAAAATACCAAAGACAAACACTTTCAAGGAAGGTTTATCTGCCTCGTGGCTCCAGTCGACTCAGGCCGTGGTCAGCGGCTCCGTGGCTGAGTCTGAAGTGAGGTACAGCGTCATGGCTGACTCGAGCAGAGCTGCTCAGCTCTGTCAGCTGGGAAGCAGGGGTGGGGCCAGATGCACCCTTCAGAAGCACATGTGCGCATCCTCCCCGGGGCCCACTTCTCCTTCTCAGGACTGGAATAATGCCATCAGCCATGAGCCCCTCAGCAGGCGCGTCCTCCACACGGAGTTAGGGACCTCACGATCTACCCCTCAGAAAAGCTCACCCGCCATGAGCTGAGGCTTCCACACAGGACGATTCTGGATCCTAGCTGAACCCTGCTGTGTGGCCCCATCCGGCCACAATTCCCTAACCCTCAGTTTACCTTCCTAAGAAGGGATCATGGCTTTCAGGGTGGCTGTTGTGGGGGCTGAAGGCCAAGCGTGAGCCACAGGGTGGCAGTGGGCTCGACCGCTGCAGTGGGCTCGACCGCTCCACGCAGTGGGAGGAGTTCAGGTTGCTTCCAGCTCAGGGACCTTTCAGGCCTGAATGTGCAGTGAGTAACAGGGGGACACAGTGCGGGGGGCTGTGACTGGCCTTTCTCCTCTGTCTGTCTGGCTGGGCTTCTTGGACTTCATGTATAAGACAGAACACACCATGCCGCTCCTAAGCAGGGTCCTGAGCAGGGCCCAGCGAGCTGCACAACACACCCAAGAATGGAAGGAGGGTGAGGAGTTCTCCGTGCCCAGCTGCACCACAACCCGGACTGGTGTGGAGAAGAGGCCCATTGGGACGTGAGCTCGGGCTCCAGTTAACAGGGTGGGGGTTGGAAGGATGGGAGCACCTCGTTCCCAAACACGTTTATGTAAAATTAATTGCATTAGCTGTTCTCTGCATCCGTTAATTGCAAAACCAATTAACTTTAAAACGCTCAGCTTGTGGCTAAATGAAGGGCCTATGCTGGCTGGGTGGCCCATGCCTTTTACGGCAGCCACACTGCCCCAAGCAGTCCCAGCGGCCTCCATTGCTGGCCAAGAAGGCCCCGTAGTTCGCTGGGAGGGTCCAGGAAGTGGGCGGGCCTTTCCCAGGATGCCTGTCCTGGTGGGTCTGGGAGCCATAGTTTCCTAGCCCAGGTGTGCATGGTGCCACAGGTCTAGGAAGGGAGCGACATTCCCTAGGGCAGCCAAAGTGCCTCATATCAACTTGTCCTGGCCCAGCCCCCTGCTGCTTTGTTTCCTGGTGGTTTTGCACTACAGAATTGGCTGGTTATCTCTTTGCTTACTGTCTCCCCAACAAAACATGGACTCCACAAAGGCACACGGTGTGCTCACGGCTGCGTGTCCAAGGCCTGGGACAGCTCTGTATTAATGAACAAATGAGTGAAAGAACAAACGGATGTTGGCTTCTGGGAGGAGGGACTTCACAGAGGCACCGCCATCTCCCGGTGGGGTGGGCAAGAAGGCAGGTGCTTTCTTCCAGTGACAGATGTCAGACAGCACCGGGAGGCAGAGTCTCAGCCGGCTGTGTCGCAGCTTCCTTCTCTGTGACTCTGTTTCTTGTTTGTTGGGCCCAGAGCTGTGGAATGCTTGCCAAGGCCAGTACAGCACCCAGAGGGGCTGGCACCCACCCCGGCCCAGAGTGTGTGAGCACAGGTGGGGCAGTCTGGCAGCTCCGGGAAGGGGGCCAGGGCACAGAGAGGCTGCTGGGAACGAGCCGGGCAGTTGGCATCAGCACAGCCTGGGTGCCAGCATCCTAGGAGGGAGGTGGGCAGAGAGGCTGGCGGGAGGGCACGTGTGGGGGTGTGCACACCCTCCTTCCCAGAAGCCTCGCTTCTCTGCTCCGGCTGCTGCCCCATGTTTCCGAGAACACAAACAGCCTCAGCCAGGGTGATAGTCACAGGTTCCGGGCAGGAGGAGGGCACCCAGGTGTGCCTGCAATTCCCCTCTGGGTGGGTGAATGTGCCTGTTGGCCAGGATGGAGAGCTGCTTGCCATTGCTGAACTCTGCCAGGCCAGGTTGGATACCAGAAACACAGGTCCTGTGAGTCGGGATGATGGAGACGGGGGCAGGTGGGGATGTCGGGCAGAAATCAGTTTTACGGAAAATAACTCAATAATTCATCAGCAAATCAGGGAAGGCGCTGTAGCTTTGAGCTGGAGAAGCTCTTGAGCGATGGTTCCTGGATTCTGCCCTGTGTTTGCTTTTCTCTGAAGGTGATGGATGTGCAGGTGGTGCTAATGAGCCCAGACTCGTTCACGAGGCAGCCAGTAGCTGTCTGTCCCCTTCTGACCACCGTAGGAGGGCACTTGGATAGAGCCAGAGGCGCTACAGGGACTGAGCAGCCAGGTGAGGTCTCTGGGGCTGTCTCAGGAAGGCAGACAGGCTCCAGGATGTGTTTTGTGTGTTTCCTGTGCATGCCCAGAGCAGCCCGGAATAGTGCTCAGGGGCCACTGGGTTTTGGCCCAAGTGTGTGCCTGCCCCTCTCCAGTCCCACTCAGCAGCTCACTGTCCAGGAGGATCATGGGAGACACAGTTCACAGCCCTGATCCAACCTGTCACTTCTTGAGGAGGTGCCTGGGTCACAGTAAAATGGGATAATATTGACACCAGCACCAGAAAAGAGGACAGTGGAAAGTGGGGGTGGGAAGGTCTGCGCCTCTGGGTAGTTACAAAGTCAGATGAGTGGCTGCTGGTGCCTGGGCACACGGTAAGTGCCCACGAGATGGCAGATTCATGACCCCATCATCAGTACCACCTGTGTCGTCATTGTCATCACCGCCATTGTGATCGCCATCATCTGATCCTTCTCTCTGTACACACAAAAATATTATGTAGTTGGGACCATATCTATATTCAATTCTCTTTTTATATCATGAGCATTTTCCTACATCATTGAAAATTCCTCAAAAGCATGATGTTAATGGCTTCATAATTGTACCTCATTTAGCTGCACCATAATTTACCACACTGCCCTTGACTGTCAGATTCTCAGAGGATTCTGGGCTTTTTCTCACACACATCGGCTATGATGAACACTTGGGGAATTATTTACCTGAGTCCCATCACTTCCTCAAGACAGGTCCCTGCACAGGTGACCAGGGATCACGGACAGCAGCGACACCTGGCTCGGGTCCTTTATCACTCACTTGCTCTCCCGAGGTTGCCTTAGCTGCCCACCAGTAGCCCATGAGGGGCTTGTCTCCCCTACAGCCTCTGGGTAACATCAACTCCCTGTGACACCATCACCCAGCCCCATCTCAGGTCTGTGTCTGGGACCCGGGAAGCCAGGATGGAAGGGCAGCTTGGAGTGGGCAGCCGCAGGCAGGGAGTCAGAGGCTTCTTCCCCACCCACCTGCTCCTCTGCTCCCCCCTCAGTCCTTTCATCCCAGCCTGGGGAACCCCACTATGTTGGGGCGCCCAGGAACTGATTGACAGGAGCCACCTGGCAAGGGACAAGCTGGCTCACAGAGCTAGACATCTGTTCCTCAGGCATCCAGCCTGAGTCCCCTGTGCGCTTCCTCGGGGCATTCTTCCTTTTGTTGAGCCTCCTTGGCCAGGTACGATGTCCCTGTCCACTGGCCCCTGTGCTCGGACGGTGGAAGACCTAGAGAGGCTGCCCCATCACGGAGGATCCTGGGCAGGGGCTGCCACAGCTCTCAGACACAAGGCCAAATATAAGCCGGTCTCTAGGGCTCTCGGGAAAACATCTGCGGCCACAAGGAGGGACATTTCAGGGGTACTTCAGGCCGCAAAAGGACTAGAAAAGCAAAGAGAAGGCCTGTGGTCCCAGGTCAGGAGTAGGAATTGCACAGACCAACGGGAAGGCCAGCCTTGTGGGGGAGGGGCATCCCAGTGCTGGCTGAGTCCCTCCATGGGCAGAACAGTCCCAACACCGAAAATAACTGCAGGATTTGAGACAGTGAAGAGGAACCTCCCAGGCTTCGACCAGTCCTGCCCAGCTGCCCACTTCTCCCTCAGCTGGGCTTTTGCCTTCCCTCCCCTCCCCCTCCTACCCACCAGGGCCTCCACCCAACACAGCTTTCAGCCCCGTGGACTCCCTGACCTGGTGGTCACCTCCTGCTGTCTCCCCACTACTGAGCTCCACGGCATAGGCTCAAGACATGTTCTCTCCCTCACAGCTGTGTCCTCTAAGGCAGGGCAGAAGCACAGGTACCAGAGGGTACAGCTGGCAGAGGAATGAGGACAGAGAAACTGAATTCAGCTTCAGGTGGGCCTGGAGGGAAGAGGACTTAGCCTGAGACCCCGGTGTAGGTGACAGGACTCTTCTGGGACAAGGAACCCTGAGAAGGAGCAGGCTTGGGGATGACAGTTCCCAGAGGCCCTGGGGCTGCACTGTCCTCCCCTTCTCCTTGTCCTGAGAGCTGCTGGCGTGGCCTCACATGGTCTCACTCTGTCTAGCTGAAAAATGGGCAAACAGCGCTTTTCCTGGAGAGGCGAAGCTCCCTTGGCGCGGGAGCCGCGTGTGTCATTTTCCAACATTACTCAGTGTTTGGAGCATTGTCTGCCCTCCGTTTGGTGTGCTGCTTGATTTGAACTTGGAGGAGCACAGGCCTGGGTCAGGGCACTCTGCCTCTTGCTGGGACACCTCTCCTGCCCCTAGTGCCCTCCCCACTCTTGCCCCTACTCTCCGTTCAGCTTCCTTCTCTGAATATCAGCTGTAGACACCAGGCTGGGGCAGATGGCGTAGGAAGCAGCCACCCCATCTGCAGCCCCGACAAGGTAATCCATCATGGCCCAGCTGGGGGAGGAGAAGGCTGCACCGGGGAAGGGAGCCAGAGGGGACGTGGATACCGAGGAAGAGAGGGTGCCCGTATGGCTGCAGGTGAGTGGCCAGGCCAACCCTCTCCTAGCTCCTCTGCAGCCATCAGCACCCAAACCACTGGCCTTAGGGTGTCGCCAAAGGGGCCTCCTACAGCCCCCTGCAGGGGGGAACACCCCAGCCCCGGCCCCAGCCCCACCCAGAGTCTCCATATCTCCATCTAGATGAGAACACCCTAGAGTGGACCTGGACTTTCACCAACACATTTGTGCCCCACACCCGGAAGTTCTGACATGCCAGCCTGAGGCTCAGTGACATCCTGACTGAGAACCAGGGTTGTCTGGCATCTGCCAAGTGACTTTGAATGTCTGCACCTCCCACTTCCTCGCCTGGCATGAGGATGGCTCCAGTGCTTGCTGTGGAGAGATGGGAGGGTTTGGGGGCCAATGACTTCAAAGTGCTCACCCGGTGCTGAGCTCCAGAGGGTCCACTGACGCTCTGGGACTTTCCTGGGGACCTTGGTCACATGGTCTCTGCTGTGCCTAAGGGTCCAGTCTTGGGAAGCCAGGCTCTCTGGCCCTTCTGGCCACACGTGGGGTCCCTCTGCGCCCCACCTTTCCCCTTGCTGTTCCTCCCCGGGGTGTGCAGCAGCCCCTCCTGGTTGTCCTTCCTGATCAATCTCCGTTTCCTTCTCCCACTTAACAAAGAGCTTCACTTAAAAAGCCATCTGGGAGGATGGATGGCACTGGGCATATTCTGCGGAAAAAGTTTTCAGAGAAAATAGCAGAAAATAAAGGCACAGCACTTGCGACTCCAATCTCAGTAGGCCCCATAACTCTGACCTGGGGGGACTGTAATTGTGCTGTGTACTCCTTGTCCACCCTGCTCCCCACCACCCACCTCTCCAGCATTCTAGGCTCTGTTACCATTTGTCTCCATTTGATTCTCATCCCTCACTGTGACGGCGGCAGCTGTGGCTTCCTGAGCCCTTGCTGCTCTCCAGTGTAGTCACTGTTCCTCCTCGGTGGCTGCTCCCTCTCCCTACAAGGTCCCATGTGAAGACTTGTCTTCTGCGGGGTCTCCCAAGGAAGACCTGAGATCAAAGGACAGATGTCCTGAGAAGGACAGATGTGTCAAAGTTGGTACATTTATTACCTGGGAGAGGGAATGAGTTCCCCGTCACTGGAAGAACACACAAGTGTGGATGTTTAGGTCTAAAGCGTGCCCCAAGATTCTCACCTGTGTGCCAAGGGCCCGGACCGTGGCACTACACTCCCCACTGATGAGATCAGCTGACTGGCAGGTAGGAACAGTCGCTGTGGGGCGGCGCGAGGGGCGGCTGGGAGAGTCGTCTTCCTGACCCCCCAGACAGGAGCGCTCTCCTCCTGCATGCCCTTCCACCGAGCCCTCCTGTCAACTCAATGCAGACCGAGTCCTTTAAGATGTGGGCCACAGCTTCTCTGTCCCGCAGTGACCAAGCGACTGAGGCAGTGGCTGAGCACTCCTTGCAGAAGCCTAGCAGGAGACAGAGTAGCAGTGCGCGTTGACCTGAGCAAGTTCAGCCACGCTGCCTGCAGAGCTCCAACCATCAGCAACCACTCGAGTCTCGGTTTCTTCATCTGGAAAATTAGGTGAAATGATAGTTCCTCCTTCCCAAGGTTGTCATGGAGATAAAAGGACATAATGTGCGTAAAGTGTTGCACACGGAGCACCTATTATCATAACCAGGAGGATGAGGCCCGAGATTTGGACACTCAACCCACGTCAGATTCCAAATTTCTGTGATTTTAGAAACCTAGGTCTCAGATGCTATGATTCAATTACCCCAAGACTGCAAGAAGACTTCATACAATTCTGAAGCTGTCTGATATTTGATTTCCTTCTCATCAGAGGCTCCTTGGAAATCAAAGGCCGTGTGACTCCGCGACGCTCCCTTCTCCTCCTCCCCAGCAGTGCCCATCTCAGCTGGGCCCGCCTGGTACATCTTGGGCAATTCTCTCCTTCTTTCCTCTTCTCTATTCCCACCAGTCTGGTGGCTTCTCTTGTCCCTTCTACCCAACCGTGGCCTTGTCTACTGCATGCTTTGCCCCAGATACTCTAGACCCCAGGGTGCCAGCCCCAGAGCCTGCATTTCCATCTCCCTCATGACTCACATGTTGGCATCTTAGCTCACCTTGTTGGCCAAGGTCAAGGGTAGCACTTCCACAAGGCTCCCCCTGACTCCCAGGGGGATCTATGTGCTGCTGCTCCAAGCTTTGGGCACAGTGGCATAGCCCACTAGGAGGATGATGGGCACAATCTGATTGCTCTGTACTCTTGGGAAGGAAAGTTCCAACCCTGTTCTCATGCTGTCCCAATTCTGGTGTCCTTTGAGGATGCCACCATCTGCTCCCAAAGTTCTTCCTAGCTCTCTGGTCCCTCCTCACCTCTGCTTTCTCTCCCATCCTGTATACATCAGCATTTGCTGTGGCCCAAATTGTGCCTCACACCCCATTGGCTGAAGTCCCACTCCCATGGGTGGCACCTGTAGGGGAGACTGCTGTGGTTTGCCCATTTGTGCACCTCTAAACTTTTAAGAGGTAGGGCATTTGGGGACATTATTAAGCCATGAGGGCCCCACCCCTGTGAAGGAATTCCTATGTTCTAAAGGAGCCAGGGAAATCTGTCCCTCACAGAAGCAAGCTCTGCTCTTCATGAAGCATTTGCTGGGCACTAGGCACAGACTTACAGCTTCAGGGACTCTGAGGAGTCGCTTTGCTTCAGTCTCTGGAGTGTGGTTGGTTACGTCAGCCTAAGCTGCCCAGGTGGTGCCCAGTTACCACTGTGCCCTCCTGTCCCCGCAAAGCTCACCCATCTTTTGACCTGTCTCAGGGCTTCCTCCCCCAAACCCCACACCCACCGCCCTCTTCCTGAGTTAGGACCCCTGCCAAGGGACTCTGAGCACGAGAGAGAGTCCTGATGAGTGGGACAGGCTGTGTTTTTCCATGTGGGACTTCCACAGCCACGTGTGCTCTGGGGGTACAGCCTCCTTCCCCTGGCAGGTTTACACTGCAGCCATTGTTGCCCCCTCAGCCTGGTCCAGAAGTGTCAGGGCCTCCTCCTATCTCTTAGCCACCCAGCCTGTTGACCAGTGTTGTGTACTGTACCCTGTTGGGCCCTGGATCTGGGGCTCCTGCTTCAACTCCAGGGATCCAACTAGAATTCCCTGCCTGACCACCCTGAGGCCAGTTCTGGGACCAGTGTGAGTCTCTCTCTGTGCCTGTGTGCTCTTCTGCTGCTGTAGTGTCCTACAGGTGTGGTGTCATCATCCACCATGTACGGCTGTGCAGTGGGGGGACACTGAAAGTAGGACAGCAGGGAGGGCTGGCCTAGGTGGGGTCAGGGATCAGGCACTAGGACCTGGGCCAGATCACTCTACACAGACAATGAGGAGCAGAATGCTGAGGAGTCTGAGAATTTCAGAGTCACAGGTGCTTTCCTGGTCATTTGAAGACATGTCCATCCAGGTAGGACATATCGGGTGGCATTTAGCATATTCAAATGGTGACTTTTACCACTGGCCTCCTCTGATCCTCATATCCTGGCCTGTATAAACTCTGACCACAGCTGGACAACCACTCCAGGCTCGGATGGGGGGACTGTCCCCAGCACGGATGGTCATGGAGCTTCCTGCCTTGGTGGCTCCCACCTGAAGATGCCTTCCTCCTCAGACCAAGGGCAGGAGAACAAAAATGTCCACCATCCATGCTGGCTGCCCCAGAAGCCCACCCTGCCTCTCCTGTCAGGGAGCCCAGACAGCATAGCAAGAAAGGTTGACCTGGTCCATGCCCTCCTGTCCCTGGGCCTTGACCCTTTGTGGGCTGGTGAGGTCCCCATGTGGGCACAGTTCACAGGTCCCAGCTGTCTTTGGCAACAGCTGGGGAAAGATCTTGCTCTAAGACTAGGTCTGTCCTGCACAACTGAGGGTATTGTGGCCACTTGTATTCTACCTGTATTCCTTGCTTGAGAGCCATCCTGACACTAGATACAGTGGCTGGCAGAGCCCTGGCTCCTCCTCACTCATCTACTTCCATGTCAGAGGCTGACCTTGCCCAGTGGCCCCCAGCTTATTCTCCTGACCTCTCCGAGAGCCAGTGGCCCCTGAGAAGGTTTCATTGAGTTAAGATTTGGAGAAAGTGGGCTAGATTGGAATCCTGGTCGAAAGCCCACACTTTGAGTAAGTCTCTTTTTATGTCTAGTTTCAGTTTCCTCATTTTATAAAGTGGGGCAGAATGGCTAACCTCCCAGCGTAGCTGTGAGGCTCTGGTGGGAGTAGGTGGTCCCAAAACACATACTATGTTGGAAGGAGAGAGAGAAGCAGGTCAGACCCAGGCTCTGGTTGGCCTGGCACCACACTCAGCAGTCAGGGCCTTTGTCCCTGGCTTTGCTCCTCCTAGTGACCTGGAGTAGGGCCTTTTTCCTCAGTGAATGGGACCAGAGACAACATCTACTTCATCCTGGGATGCTGAGGAAAACAGAGCAGGGCAGCCTTCAGCACCTAGGGGGGTGTTAGGCTGTGTCCGAGCTCTTGATACCCTAACCTCCTCCCTGAACACCTGGAGCAAGAAGGAAGCTGGCTTATAGACGGGTGGGGAAAATGCACATCCTGGTAAATGCACATCTTCAAATGTACCATGGGGTCTGGCCGCTCTCTGCCCTTGAGTATTTGCAGGAGGCCACCGAGGCTGCAGCCTGGCCTTGCAGTAACTCAGTCAGTCATTTACACTATCCTAGGGTTGGCTGCCATGGCTGTAGCGCCCATATGCCCCATGCCTGTCTATATTGGGTAGCTAGCACCCACAGAAAAGAAACCTGGCTCAGAGAGGACCCTGAATTCTCCCAACTCTTACAGGAAGTGCAGAGATGAGAATGAAGTGGCAGAGCACAGGCTAGTATGTGCAGCTCGAGTGTTGTAGCTCAGAGCTTGGCTCAGCCAGTCCAGGAGAATGGGAAATGCAATCAGGATTTTCAGAGGCACAGTGTTGCTCTATTCTAACTCCTGTGGACCAGCCTGAGACTTCTCCACAAAGAGACTGGTCCTGGGCTCTGCCGAAGCCCAGCTTTTATATCCTTGTGACAGACTGTTCTTGAAGTTAGGGGCAGAGTTACACATAGTATCATCTCATTGGTTAGATTCAGCCATTCTTTTGGGTATATGCTTACATGTCTCATTGGCTAGTACAGGGTACAGACTATAAGCTCCGTTGGTTAGAACAGTGCACAGATTTCCATCTATCACTGAAGCAAGTATAACAGCCCTTTTTAACAAGGAAGGATCTTCTAAGCCCAAGTGAGCTGAGTGTTCTGAAGAACACCACTTTGGGGCACACGAGCCTAGGTCCTCTGCCTACAGCTTTGGCCCAGCCTTGCTGGCAGCATGTGCCACCCCCAGAGCCCCTCGGGCTTGGTTCCCCTGGTCTGCTTGTGGCCCTCTCCCCAGAGCCCCTCCACAGCACAGGCAGGGGGAGATTTTCCCTTTGGATGGTTTGGAAGACCACCCTGCCAGCTCTGACCAGACCTAACAGACCCCAGGTCTGTGTCAGCCCACAGCTCTCCAGTCACATCCCCAGAGACATCCATGGTCCTCCATTCCTCACTCCTGCTTCCGGGTCACGTGCAGTGCACTTCCTGCTCCACAGCGCAGGGCCTGCTCTTGGAGGTGAAGCTTGCAGGTCCCTGCAATGCAGCCCATTGAAACCTGAACAACTCTGTCTCCTGCAGCTGGCCCTGTCCTTCCTAGCCTCCATTCAGCCACCCAGGCCCATTCCCCACACTCAGCTTCCTACAGTCCAGCCAAGCCAGCCCTTCCATTGTCCGTAGTTCCCATAGGCCATTCCTCCTGCTTGTCCACCACCCCAACCCCCGCACAGGGTCACCAGCTCTCACCAAGGGCAGCACAGCTGTCTTGCTGACCTCCCTCCTCCAGCCTCCTTCAGGTTGGACAAGAGATCTTTCTAAGTCAGACCTTGCCCGACCCCTTTTCTGAGGGACAGTGCCCCACTGCTTGGTGTGATGCTAAAGCCCATCCTTTAGTCATCTGAAAATATGTACTACATTATGATTACAGATGTGCACCCAAGGGGCACAGCGGAGAGAGACGTGACAGATGCCATCTCACCCTCCTGGCACTCACATTCTAGTGGACAGACACAAGGAGAAACAGGCAGGTATAGCCAGTGCAACACGTCAGGACAGACAGCGGCAAGAGTGGGCTTTAGGAAGGTGCTCGTTGGGGAGGAGCTCTGAGATGGGAGCTTCCGGGGCCTGAGCAGCAGCCTGAAGTGCAGTGGACTGTGAGACCATCGGCAGAGCCGTGCAGGAAGTGGGAGGAGCGAGCTCAGAGGCCCTGAGGTAACAACAGGGCTGCTACATTTGAGACCCACCCCCTTCTTCTGCTCAGCTGGACCAGGTCCCTTCTCCGGCCATTCCTGCCTTCCTCACCCTGTGGGCTCAGCCTCAGTTCTCCTCTACTTCCAGCTGCAAACACACCAGGATCTCCCTCCTTCTCCTCAGTGAGTGGGGCTGTTCCTTCTGTAATGCTTTCCCTGAGCTGCTGACTCCTGCTCCCTAAGTCCCACTTGACCACTCTTCACTCCCAAAGACACACATTCTCTACATCCCCAGATGTCTTCCTGCATCTCCACTGTCAGGGAGACCATGAATTTCCAGCCACTACTGTTGTCCATGCATGCTGGGCAGTCTGCCTCAGGGCCTTTGCACATGCGGCGCCCTCTCCTGGCAGCTTCAGACTTCCTCACTTCATTCCTCAGTGAAGTCCCTAGAGGGTCATTCCTCTACTCCTCCCCTCTTTCTTTCCTTCATGGCAAATACCAGGGATTGGCAAATACCAGTAGGTTACACAGGTGCTTTCTGTGAATGATCCACCTCTGAGGGCCTCCGAGGGGCAGTGATTTTGTTTGCTCTGAGCACAGCCTTGACCCTGCAGGCCTAAGACAAGTTCTGGCACATGGAAAGACGCACATCTGTTGCATGAGAACCCATGCCTGGTTGGTCATGCTGTGAGTTAATAGCCTTTTTCTGCCCCAGCCCTGCCCCTACCAGCCACTCCAGGGCTCAGCATCCTCTGCTCCCCGCACCCAGTGAGAGTGCGGGCACATGACATAGTGGCTCCTCCCGCCTGAGCAAAGGGATGATGGATGGATGGACTGGCTGTCTCCGAAAGCCTGGGGTTTAAAAATAAACCTGCGCTTCCTTTTCCAGTGTCATTTGTAATTTCTCAGAAAAGCCCCTGGCAGAGAAGGGCTCCGTCACTGGAGGGGACATGCAGGACCAGGAAGCGGAAGGCTGAGGAATAAACACCACAAATCACGTGGTACCAGCCCATGCACGGAAGGGCAGCACAGGGACAAGGACAGCACCAGGAGGGCCTACTTCCTGGGAGAGTGCCAGGGGCAGCCTTGGGCAGGGCGCGGATGGGGCCTCTCGGCAGGTCGGGTCTCCCGCACTGCCTGGGCTGCCCCGGGAGTCAGGACCCAGGCCATGACAGTCATGGGAGAGCCCACAGTGGACATGGTGGGAGTCTGAGCAGCCACGGAGCCACCCAGCCATCTCTGTCCTGTCCCCCCACCCGGGCCCACAGTGCCCTCTCCAGGGGCCTCCAGGCAAATGGGCGCTTCCCGCTCTGGGCTTCCGTCTCCTCTCCTGGGATGGGAACAGCAGCTCTGCCCTGAGCCAGGCACCTGGGAGTGGTGTGGAGGCCTCACTGACAGCCTTCAGTCCTGCTCAGGCACCCAGGAAGGCCAGGCAGGGATGGCTGCTGCTTCTCCCTCCCCACGGTCCCTCCTCCGCCAGCACAGGCCCCTCCTGGATTCTCCAGACATTCCTTCTCACCCCAGGACCTTTGCACCTGCAGCAACATTGCCCTAGATTGTTCCGCTCCCCTCCCCCACTTTCCAGGTAACTGATTTCTTTAGGTCTAACTCAATGTCAGGTCCTATGAGGTCTTTCTGAGTCGGTTCCTCTACTACCCTCCCAGTAGCTTTGCTATGCATGCAGCCTTGGCCCGTCCTGTCTATGGGACTTGTCTATGTGACTTATCTATGTGGCTTTTCCTGGAAGAGCCGTGTTCCATTGTTGACTCTGAGCCACTGCAGAGCAGATACTTCATTCAGTGTGTCCCTGCTTCATCCTGTCCAGGTGCCACCTGTCACATCACAGGAGCTCAGTGAAGGGCCAGTGAGGAGGTGGAACCTTAGGAACAGGAAAGGACTAAACCGTGAATGGCCTGTGCTCCCTGCAAACCGGACGGGAACAACTCGGAACGCTGCTGACTGCTTTGCTGCAGAGGGATGGGCTTGTTTTATTTTATTTATTTTCTCTTTTATAACAAATGCTGCTTAATCAGAGCTGGTAATTACAACACGAGTTTCTGGCTTGTGCCCCGTGATTTGGCCCCAAGGGCAGGAGCCATTTCACATTTGAGCGCATTAGTTCTGTGGTGCTCCCAGGGGAGCCCGGCGGCTGCCTGTGAATTCTCAGGGAAGCTAATTAGATGGGGAAAGCAGCCAGGCTCAGGGCGGGGTGCACATGGTGAGGGGCCTTCCAGGGAGGGCAGTGCCAACCTCTTGCCTGCCCTGCCTGGAGGCAGCCCTGGAGAACATGCCCTGGGTAACCTGCCACCCTGGCCCCTAGTTGCTCAGGGGCACCCTGGATCCTCCCCTTCCTCGCCTGTGAAAGCGAAGGTGACCACTTCCTGCCTGCACTGACTTCCGGTGGCTGGATGAGTGGAAGGACCTCCTCTCCGTCCTTCCTATGAGATTGTGTCGACCAGACCTGAGGCTTCTCCAAATCCTCAGCCACTTTGAGGGGCTCCGAGAGTCAGGGGCTCCTTCACAGAAAACGGTAGTGGAGGCAAACCTTTCCAAGGGGGTCAGGGGATCAGGGACATGGAGAGGACAGGGAGTGACGTATAGGATGTCTGAGGAAGAGCCTTTAGGCACAGGTGGCAGCTAGTGCAAAGGCCCTGGGGTAGGCTGTGTTTGCTGTGCCTGGGGGGCAAGAAGCGGGCCAGGCTGGCTGAGTGGGGCTGGGATGAGGATGAGTGAGAAAAGGGGGGTGGAAAGGGAGCAGGGCCACCCACAAGCCTCGGGGCTGGGAGTCATGGCCTCCAGGTCTGACCTGCTAGCCGCTATTGAAGTGTCCCAGCGTTGCTCCCCACATTCTAAACCATGGCAGCCGACCTGCCGGGAGAGGACAGAGGAAACTTTTCCCCCTGGGAGAAGGTTTCCAAGAGCAAGCGGAGCCTGCACTGCCCACTTGCCAGCGGTGATGGATCAGGGGACTCATCCTACACCACCAGGCCAGAACCACGCCGTGAAAAGGCAGCTTCTCTTTTCCCTTCTCCTTCTTCGCTCTCTCTCTTCCTCCTTCCCTCCCTCCCTCCCTTGCTTTATTCTTTCAAACACCAGTAGTCCATTCTTTTATTAGAACCTGTTCACTGTACTTGATTGCATTTGTCGTGGAGAGTCGGTAAGGTACATGACACATCTTAACTCGTTTTCATCCCCTGCCTGCCTCCCTCCTCCCTGCTCCCCACTCCCTCCTCCCTGACCCTCCTCCCTCTCTTTATCCCTTCTCACTTGAGAAAGATCTCTCATCCTCCTATTATCTAACCATCTTTTATTTTGCTCTTTATTTATATTTCTGGTTTCTCGCGTAAGAGAAACCATGTGATGCTTAGGCTTGCGTGTCTGATTTACTTCACTTAAAATTATGGTCTCAGGGTGCATCCATTTTCCTGCAGACAAGCCAAGTCTATCTTTCAGGGCCGACTGGGACAGTTGCTAATTTTCCCTCTGTTTGAGCCTGGGCTTGACTGTAGCACAGAGGAGTGTGGGGAGGTGGGGCTCAGCCTCACGGGGGTCCTGGGCTGGGGACTCACAGACAGGGGACTGTCGGGCCCAGTGGGTGAAGCTGTGCAGGGCCCACCCAGCTGCCCAAGCTTCTGTCTGATGGCGGGCGGGGAGCGAGGACGCATTCCTCCACCAGACGCTGTGTTCTGGGCACGGTGCCAGGACCTTGGGGCTCTAAGGACCTAGGGAAATGCTTAAGGCCAGGAAAACAATTTATTTGGCATCAGAATAAAAAAGGGAAACTGTGAAGTTGAAATTGATAAATGTTTAATCCAATGTCTACAAAGTATAGCATTATCACCTTCGAACCTGAGTCAGCTTTCTCATACTTACACACCATTTGAATTTAATGTGGGATGCTGGGGCTTTTTATTACAACTGATCGGATAGGAGTGAGGTTCTGGGAAGGAGAGTGTCTGTGCCTAAGTGAGGGTGGGAGTGGGGAAAAGATGGCACCGGAGGATGCAGGGCTTCTACCGAAGGAGGAGGGGCAGCGCATGCGCAGGCCTGGCCTGTTGGGGGCTGCACGGACCTGCCACCTGCCATACAAGGTGGTGCTCAGGAGAAGGGGCCACGCCTCACTGGTTCTTCCCTCGGGAGCCTCTCTGCACCCTGCACCCCTCTGCCCACTCTTTAAAGCTGTCCCCTCCAGGTCCTCCTGAGCCCCTAGCCTCTGGGAGAGCACTTCTGCTCACATAGCTTTATCCCCGTTTTAGTCAGGATAAGGCACAGATGTAGACAGGAGGGGGGAGGACAAAATAATCCAGAATCACAAAGCAGGCTCCAAACTCACTTCTTGGATCATTTTTAGAACGTCTTTCTCCCCAGCCCAATGTTTTGGCTGAAACATCCCTAGTGTCCATCTGGAGGGGCTGTGTGGCTACCCTGAGGCTGGCACCCATCCCTGCCAGCCAGAGACCCCTCCAGCCTGATGAGGGGCCTGATATTCAGCCTCCTGGAGGGCTTGGAGGGAAACTCAGGCTTTCTGGGGCCAGACGCTCAGCACGCTTCCGCCTTCAGTGCCTCCGTCTGGGCAGTACTGGGCTCTGGTTCGTCTTTCCCAGAATTGTAAAGGCTTGGGGTGGGGTGGAGCTGGAAGAGAGTCCAGAACCAAGAGTCCAGCACTGGGGGAGGCAGTCCAAGGTTGCCCATTCCTACTGGTGCTCACCAGCCAGTCACCGTGAGGCGACTTGTCACCTTCTTGCCCATATTTTGATGTTTTCTTCCAAAACGCACAGGCCCCTGATCACTGGGGAAATGGCTGGGTTTTCCTCTCTAGTGGAAGGTCTCGATGGGTGGACAGTGGAAACAGAGAAAGCGGGCATGAGTGGGTGCGCTGCCACTTATGGGCTGAGTGACACAGGTAAGGGACTTCATGGCTCTGTGGCTCGTTCTGCAGCTGGGCTTGCCTCCTAGGACACCCCAACATTAGATTGTCAGTAGATGAAAGTGCGTGAGACAAGGCCTGGCAGAAAGCCCCCAATAAGATTTAGTAATGTTAATAATGGCGATAATAATTTGTATTACTGTTACTAGTGCGTGCTGTATCAGTACTACCTATAGATACAAGTCTACCAGGAAGACTCCAACCCCATCTGGAGTGGACATGGCTGGCAAGGCGGTTGTCAGGGGACCAGCAGGTCTAGGATCTGTGCAGCCAGCCCGAGGCTTTGGACGGTGGGGTAGGGCTTTGGGACCTGGCAGGGCCGAGTCTGCAGGTGGCAGAGACCAGAGATCAGTGTGGTCCTCACAAAGGGCAACATCGAGGGACAGTTCCAGTTCTGGCCAGCAGGTGGCGCTGTGGGCTCTCGCAAGTATGGAGGGGTGGAACTAGCGCGGTGCCAGGAGGTGAGATGCTGAGAGAGTGGGGAAGAGGAGGTGTGGGGAGGAGGGGACGATAAAACGCCAGAAGATACACAGAGGAAGTCTCTTGTCCTCTTTCAGAGCATTGGAGCGTCACCCCTCGCCAGCAGTCAGTCTCTTAAATCCCACCTGCCATCCAGAGCTCCCAGGGCCCCCAGGTGAAGCCCAGTTAGCACAGCCGGCTTTCCTTCCTGCTGTGGTCGGCCTTTGTGCACCTCTCCCTCCACTCCTGTCTTCCTAGCCTTCCAAGCGAAGAGAGCTGCCTCCCAGCCACTTCCTAGGACACAAGACCCCCCTGCCACAACCTGGCCTGTGCCAGGTGCCCCAGTGGTTCCCTAGGTGCCAGAGGAACTAGAGAAGTGTGTGACAGAGGGCGCGCAGAGCATGCTGGGAGTGGGGGCAGGGCGCCCATGGGCACATTCCCCAGATCCTGGCTGTGGTGAGCTTATCCAGCATCTCCCTTCACTGTGAGCGCCCATTTTACAGGTGAGGAGACCCAGCCCCCTGGCCGGAGCTCTTTGTTTCCCCCCTGCTCCCAAATGCCATTCCTTCCTCTGTCACCCTCCTGTTGTAGCTCCTTGGTCCAGTCTTCTGTCATCTCTAGACCTCAGTGTCCAACTTCCTGTAAAGTGGGCAGCAGAGCGAGCTCCCCTCTCACTCTGACACGGAGGAGGGGGTCTGTTCCATCTGGTACCAGCCAGCAGTATCTGTGAAGCCTGTTATCCTTGCCGTCCCTCTCCATGATCTGCTCGCTGTTCAGGACTTTGGAGAAGCCCTTGGGTAAATATTAATAATGCAGGTTTGTGATTATGTCTCAGAAAGGGGATGAATCATTTCCTGTTTCCATCCTGGGCTCAGGATCATCGCTAAGAATAGGCAAGATCTTGGGTGCTGCTGTGTGAGACCCGGTTGATGGGATCTCATCTCTAGGCAGAGCTTCGAAATAGCTTCATAGCCTTGGGGCCTGTGTCCACCATCATGAAGCCATGAGAGGGGGGCTGAGCCTCTGACTCTGGCCCAGCCGCCTCTGTACCATGTGCCTAAGGAGGATCATCAAGTCTCTCAGCTGAGATGAAGAAGGCCATGTATAGATTGGCCCTGGGGTCTCCTGTGGCCTCCTCCCCAGCCGGTGCTGATTATACTGAGCTCATCTGCCTCTGAGCCTGGAGCAAACTGTGCACGGCCAGGGGTCCTGTGGTATCTCTTGAGCTGGCACAGGACCTGGAACTGGAAAGAATATCTGTCCAACTAACAATGGCTCCTTCGTAGTACTCTTCACCGACCGGGGTGGCTCCTAGGCCTTCGCTTCCCGAAGCTGCCTTGGGTTGGTCTTGAGTTCCAGGCATGTCCCCATGTCATGGCCATTGCTCTCCTGAGGCCAGTTTGATTGCTTCTCTGACCTATCTTCTTAGAGAAGGCCCATGTGCAAAGCCTGTGCCTGCACCTGTAACGAAGCTCACAGCCCTGCCAAATGTCTAGACTCTCACTGAACTCCTAGCCACAGCTTTAAAAGGGGGAATCAGGGAGAGCTCCTATGTCAGTCAGCTTTCCGTCCCTCTAACAAACTGCCTGACATAATCAGCTCTGGAGAGAAGAGCCAATTTGGCCTCTTGGTTTTGAGCTTCCGGCCGGAAATCGACTGGCCCATGGCTTTAGGCCAGTGCTGAGGTGAGGCAGCCACATGATGGCAAGAGCAGAGAGTAGAGAGAACAGAAGTGCGTATATCAAGAGCTAGGGAGTCATGAGCTAAAGAAAGAGTCCCTGGGCCTCATGATCCCCTTTGGTGACACATTGCTAGGAACCTGTGGGCCTGCCTCCTGGGCCACTTCCTAGAGAGCCCGCCACCTCACAGTAGCACCACCCTGGGACCGAGCCTTTAGTACATGGCCCGGGGAAGTGAGCGCTAGTCTGGTTTGTGAAAGCAGCTACAGAGCTGAATGGTTGGGCAGGCAGGGGAGAGCCTAGGGCAGGCAGGAAGGGCCTCTCAGGGCAGTCAGCTCTCAGGAAGAGCTGCAGCAGTGTCCACACGTTACTAGTGCCCAAGCCATATCATCTCGTTACTCCTCAGCCGGCTTGCAGTGAGGCCCTGTCACAGCTGGTTGGTGGTGAAGCCAGATCGGACCTAGGTCTGTCTGAGCAGACCAAAGGGCTCAACTCCCCCCCTCAGGTGAAGCGTCCGAGGCCCATGTCTCTCCCTGGCTGTGTGACCTGAAGCCAAGTCGCTCACCTTCTCTGTACATGGAACAAGGATAAATCGAACCTGTAAAGCATAAGGAAAACGTTTCTGTTGAGAGAATTCTTCTTAGGCAGAATATAACTATGTCTGAAGGAAGAAACTCAGTGACAGTCTGGATGCTTTTAATATCTTTTTCTTGTTTTATTGCGCTGGCTGGAACTTTCAGCACAGTGCTGAATGGCAGTGACATAGACGCATAGCCATGTGGTTCGGCTGTAGTGGGAGACCACTTAGTCTTTTCCCATAACAGTGACAACAGCACTAAGATCGTCATTGATATGTGTCATCAGCCTTAGGAAATGGCCTTATTTGCCTGGTTTTCTGAGGTTTCTTCCCAAGAATCAATGTCAGATTGTGTGTGTGTGTGTATGTGTGTGTGTGTGTATCTATCGAACTGGTTATATATTCTCCCCCTTTTAATTTGTTAATATCACTAATATCTTTGATTTTTCAATATCAAACATCTGTGGGAAAACCCCAATAGGTCATAATATATTCTTTTTTTGATAGTGTGGACCTCTGTTTACTCGTATATTAAGAGTTTCATTCATGATCTTCAGGTTGACAGATTCATTCTTGTTCCCCTGTCTTTGCCAACTTTCCTAATCAAGCTAATGCTGGCCTCATAAAATAAGCTGGAAGGTGTCATTTGCCGAATTGTAAAATCAATGCTATTTCTGCCTTAAGTCTGTCCTAGAATGCATCAGACAAACTGCCTCATCCTGGAGTCCTTCCCAGGGGACACTCTGTAGCTGTAATTTCGGTTGTTAGAGACATAGGGTTAGTCAAGTTGTCTATTTCTTTTGGACAGAACCTGGGAAGTTGTGTTTTTTAAGGAGGTTTTTATCTCTCATTATTGGTACTAGTCATTTCTGTTCTGTTTTCCCACTATCTTTCTAACTATGTACTTATCATCACTTTGGGCTTTTAAAGCACCACCCTTTGGTTTCATGATATTCTCTATTTTTTTTTTTTCTGTGTTCAATTTCATTAACATCTATTGTCTGTATTACTTCTTTTCTTATGACTACTCCAGGTTTAATTTGCTATTCTTATTTTAGTTTCTCATGGATGAACCTGAGGTCTCTCATTTGAATTGTTTTTCTTTTTCTATCCAGACCTTTAGCACTATCCGTTTCCTCCCAGCATTGCAGCCTACACACTGTGACACATCTGTATGTCAATTCCATTTTCATTTGGACCAAAAAAATTCTAGAGCCCCCTTTTCACCCTTCCGGTCCACAGACTGCCATATTTTTAGGCTGTCACAGAGAGAAATTGGCCATGAGACTCTGACTCTTTATTCACTTTCTAGGGGTCTGCTGACCTCAGTTTCCCCACCTGCTACATGAATTACTCCCATTGAGTCTTCAGCTTATGGTTATTCCATCTCCTTGGTCCTTGAGTAAAAAGATAGAGTTAAGTGTCAAGGTCAGGGTCAAGGTGGTCTCGACCCCTGCCTCCCATGATCTGGTGAGTCTTCTAACAATTCCAGGGTGTATTCACACACCATAGTTGGTCAGCTTCTTCACAAAGGCTGCAGCCTAAGGTTCTCAGAGGAGCAGGCTGATGGAATAATATAGTGATTGGTTAAATTTTTTAAAAAACAATTACAGTAAAAGACGTATTGCCAAGACCAGGCATAAATGAGTTCAAAGCAAGGGAGAGTATTTCAAGGGGGATCTATGTGTCATTTACTCTAATCAGTTTTTAAAACTTATACACTGGTATATTTGGGTCACCATCCATATCATCTCATTTTAATCACAGCAGCCCCATTCAGTCAGTATGGCATTTGTGACCATTTTATTGATGTTCAAGTCGAGACTCGGAGAGATGCTGCCTCTGTTCTGGGGTTCACCTGGAGAGGTTGATGACCCTGGGCTCAGATTCAGTTCCGCTTAATCCAAGCCTGAACCACTCGGCCAGCACCAGTACTGTTCCCTTCCTGGCCGTGGTCTGTGGACAGAGCCTGGGGTGCTGGGAGCCTAGAGGCAGAGGAGAGAAACTCGGAAGAATGAGAGGCAGCTTGGGAGGAGGGGGAGAGAGACTTTGTCCAAATATGCAGCAGTCTTTTGACCTTTTCATGTTCATTCAGCTAAGTCAAAAGGGGTTGGACTTTGGTTCACTGTCTTTGAGTATAAATGCAGATTAATGAGGAAAAATCTGCTTTGCTAAGCTTGAAAAATATGGAGATCAAATTAAGCATGATATTAGTCTGATAAGGCCGAGGCACGGGACCCAGGCTGGGACCTGTGTGTGCACGTGGCCACCTCCTCAGATTCTCCTGAGCAGCAGGGGCCTCAGCTCAGCACCAACCGCAGGGGACAGGAGCGGAGCCTTTGGGACATGAGTCTGCGCCCTGCACTCCCTTCTCCCTCCTACACCAGACTCTTCAGGACCTCAAGAATCACAGCCGAGCTTACAGCAGAGGTTTTCAGGGAATGACTTCTGGGCCCTCCCCTGGTCCCTCTGAGACTGAGCAGAGCAGAAACTAGGGATTTAATACATGGCTGAGGGTAACCTGGGCCTAAAAAGGCAGGAGAGGGAAGGAGAGGGGGCTCCTCCTCACCTATGTGGTTTCTTGTTCAAATCCCTTCAGCTTTGGCCAAAGTGGGTGCTTTCCAGAGCCTCACTTTCCATACCTCTGTAATGGGTTTGCTTCTCTTTCTTTGGGGATTAAATGAGACACTGTTTAAAACACATCAGGCACTTGGGCCATCTTTCCTGTTCTCTGGTACACATCTGTAGACACTAACTGTGGACCAGGCCCTGGGAGATTTCCAGCAGGGAGGCAGGGCAAAGGAGACCTGTCCAATGTCACCAGTCTGGATTTGAACCCAGGCCGGTCTCCCTGACTCTAGAAAACTCACAGGAAGTGCAAGTTTGGGTTTTCTGTGTCTGGGAGTCCCATTCCTCCCTGCCTCTGCAGTGGGTCTGTAGTAGGAGTGGTGTGGGGTTCAGGTCCACCCATCCGAGACTCGGAAGGCTCCAGCTCTAGTTATCTGGAAGCCAGTAAGTCAGCAGGTGGCCCCCAGGTCAGCTGGGCATGACATGGGCCTGGCTCCACTCCTGACTTGCTGTGCCCCTCAGGGAACTTGCTCAGCACCACGGAGGGTCAGGCTCCTCTGTGGAGGGAATGAGGACCCCTGCGCTGACCACATGCCCATCTGGGCCACACTGTGTTCTCAGAAACTGTGACTCTAGAGGCTTCTGGACCGAGGACCCACCAGTGCTTTGGGAATTATCAGAAGATCACAGCAGAGATGAGAATTCTGGCAACAGGGAGCCCCACGCCTCCCCCCACGAATAGTTCCCTGTGGGACTTGGATTCGAATGCACATCACATGCCATCTCTTTTGCGGAGCTTTCCCTGACTTCCTCTCTTCTAGGCAGAGGGCCTCCTGGGCACCACACTCCCACACACATGTGCCCTTCACCTTGTAGACAGCAGGCATCCAGAGCCTGGAATATCAGTGTTTTAATAACCCCCAACCAAACATCTGATTGTTTGGTAGGAACTGCTTTGTTGGAGGCCAGCTCCTGATGGCCATCCCTGTGCCCCAGTGTCTTCTGCCTTGGTCCAAGGGAACATGTGAAGCCTGAGCTATGTCAAGGCCGGTAGCATAGGGACAACTGTTCCCCTAAGATGCCGCCTGGTGGAAAATTCTCATGCATTCTGCAAGGACACTCCAGTGCCCAGCCCCTCGCCTACTGTTCCCGCCCCGATTCCCTCTCTTCTGTCTTGCAGCCCACCTGACACTGCACATTTTGAGGATTTTGATCTTTTTTCTTTTCTCTGATCTTGAACTGAGTATCTTGTTCACCACGGACCCCTTGCCTAAAAGAGTCAGCAGACGGATGCACATACGGGGCCATGAAACAAGTGAACTGGGGTGGGGATTCAGGTCAAAAGTCGGAGGATCAGGCTCAAACCTCAGCCCTCCTGGCTCTGTTTGTCCTGGGCTCTGTGAGTTTGTCTTCTCCCTGGAACACCCATCATGAACAGCTGCTCCTTCCTTCCTCGCAGCCTGAGGATGCCGTGGCCAAAGGACAGTCCAAAGCTGTGCGTCCAGGCTGCGGCGATGGTCTTGGACAAGTAGTGACCCATTTGGCCCTAGAATCCTCTTTCAGAAAATAGAAATACTAACGCACATCCTGGAAGGCGGCATGGGGCTCAGGACGATGATGGGGTTGTCGGCTATAAGTCTGTCCATACACTTTATCCTTATGACCTCACTAGAAGTAGGAATGACTGTTGTTCCCAGTTTACACTTGGGTAGGCGGGGGCTGGGAAGTGAGTGGATGCTGAGCCTGGCACGCTGTGGGCACACAGTGGCCCTCAGTGATGTCCTGTTCCATCTGTCTCATGTAGCCCTCACCCTATGACTCAGTGACCAGTGTCTGCTAGCTCTATGTGCCCTGGACAAAGATGGCTGAGACTGAAGGGGACAAAGGATGGGAACCTGGCCTGGGCCAGTGGCAGAAATGCAGGAAAGCAGTGTGTTCAGACATGTATGGATATGACCTCAGAGGTCACTGACATTTATGTATTTCGGGTTCTGTGGATGCAGCAGAATGCCCACAAAGCCAGATCCTCACGGAGCACTTGGGTTGAAGCCAAGACGGAGCTTAACGCCCACAGCTCAGGAGCACAAGCTAGGAGCTGGGTGGGAGACTGCCCATGGCTGCGTGCAGCACACACTAGGCGTTTGGTGGATGACCAAGTGTGGCAGGAAGATTGCGAACAGGCCACCGGCTGGAAGAGGTCGAGGCTCCTGCACTCCAGCAAGGCGGTGACCCACTGATGTGGATGAGGATCTCAGATTGCAATCGTGGGATTTTACATGCTAGTTCTCCCACCAGTAACAAATAAAAATAGTCCTGGTATAAGCAGTCTGCAGAGATGAATAAGTAACAGCAGTTAACCGGAGAGGAAACACAATATTTCAGTGAAGGCTCAATGAATGGAGTCCAGTTGTGGCCAAGAACCTAGGAGCCCAAAAGGAGGCGTGGCCTTGGTGGGCGGGGTCTGCATGACGCCCCGCCCACTTCAGCTCTGATCCTGACTTTTCTGGAAATCTAGGGAAATGGTGGAGAGATTTGGAGCTAGAGCCTCCCTTGCTAGCGTTGTTTTCACCCGGCGCTACCCACTGAACACCCACCATGCGCCGCCGGGCAGAGCCGTGCACAATGCGGTGGTGAGGCGTGTGCCTGTTTTCAGCCTGCTGGGTGCGTGTCTCGGGCAGCTTCCTTAGCCTCTCTCGGTGCTCGGCTGCGTCATCTGTGGAAGTGGACCACAGTGTTTATTTCACAGTGCTGAGGTAAGAATGAAGGCGGATGGCACACAGCGAGCATTTTAATCAGTCCCCAGCACCCGGTAAGCTCTTGGTAAATGTTAGTAATTGCTAGGGTTGTATTGGTTCTGCACCAAACAAGACGGACACCATCCCTCCCTCATGGAACATCCCTGTGTGACAGGGTCGAGTAACTCCACTTGATAAACTGTGTAAGTTATGTGATTTGCCCAGGGTCACCTGCTCGTTAGTGACAGAACAGTCTGTCTGGATGTGTTAAACTGTACCTGGCTACAAGTGACAGAGAGCATGGCTAAGAGTAGCTTGAACACACACAAGTTCCTCTTTCTCCCCTGAAACAAGGACCAAAGCCCAGCTACTGACATGGCTGCTCGTGACGCCATCAGTACCAGGCGTTTTCTTTCTGCTTTTCCACATGTGCTGTGGACAGCTTTGTCTTTGTGCTTATCGCTTCATGGTGACAAGAAGGCTGCCATAGCTCTTGGCATTTCATCAGAGCATGAGCAAAAGTGGAAGGCAAAGGAGCATGGTATTATTTTAGTTACATCTGTTCCTTACTCTAGACCAATCACTAGCTAGGGAGATGAGATCATTTAGATTATCAGAATTATCCCTGTTAATATGTGCTCAATCTCTTGGAGAGCAAGTGAGTGAGGAAGAGAGTAGGGGGATGGTGGCTGAGGAGGGACAAACAGTGTAGGCTGCCCTCCTGCTCTATGGCCTGAAGCTCTTGCCCTCTGATCAGTACACACTAAAGACCTTGACAGGGCCTGAAACAGAGCCTGGGGCCACTAATGAAGTGGGGCCCCACTGCCCCCAGTCAGATGCAAGAGGCAGTGGAGAGATGGGCTGGGCATTTGGGATGAGGGGGGCTAGGGAACTGTAGGACCTGTGCTCAGTGAGGGATGGGGACACTCAGGGAACAGGAAGGAGCTCGGACCAAGGCCGAGGAGCCAGTGTGTGACCTCATGAGACATGGCAGCAAACAGGTTCCTGCAGCCCAGTAGTCAAGGATGCTGTGGGGAGGCCTCTGTGTCCACCTCAACTGGGAGAGTGGTTCCCCATTTTCAGGGGGAAGGTGCAGGGGAGGCTTCCTGGGGGCCACCAGAGGCAGAAGAGAAGTGACTGGCAGTCTGTGGAGGGAGAAGGGGTGGAGGGAGGTGTGTGTCAATAGTCCATACCAGATGTATAGATCAACTTTCTTGTTACTGGGACAAAATGCAATCTAAGAGAGAGAAGTTTAGTTTGGCTCTTGCTTCAGGTGATTTAACCTAACCCAGAATTAGCTGGCTCCAATGTAAGAACAGCATGGCAGAAAGGCACGGCGGAGCTAGGAGGCTCAGCTCAGGGTATCCAGGAAGCAGAGCACAGGAGAACATCCCAAGATAAAGGAACTAAGGGCCGGATACAGTCCCTAGGTCATGCGCCATGACCACTTCCTCCAGCTAGACCCCACCTCCCAACAATCCATTCAGCTATGAGCCCATCAAGCCTCCTTTTTCTGTAGCTGAAAACACAAATAAACAAAGTCAATGAAGACAGACCTCCTCCATATATTCCCCCTTGATCTAATTGCCATTAGAATAATGCTTTACCCAACGACAGCAGAAAATGCATTATTTTTAAGTGTACAAGTTGCATTCACCAAGACAGACGGTGTTTTGAGTCACTAAACTAACACTGTAAAGGAGCTAAAATCACAGAAAGCAGGTTTGGGCAGACCAAGCCAAAAGGCATTGGTGAAGAATTGGCAGCCCAAGGGTGATGTTCGGGCCCTCACAATCCAGTCATTTCTCCAGGAGGTTCTTAATCCAGCCAAGTTGACCACCAAGATTAGTGAGCACTCTGGGTGGTCTGGACCCTAAAAAGAAAGCAGGAAAATGGTTAGAACACCTACTTGGCTGCTCAAAATAGCCTTGACCGGCCTTGCTTGTACCTGATGGGTTCTCCAGTACACCGTATGAATGAGGACAGAGGATCCCTGCTGGCCTCCCTGGAGGTGGGGGTTGCTCAGGGCTCTCCGGACACAACACGATGAACAGCCCCAGAGCACAGCTATGTCTGCAAGAGGATCACACACTTGGCCTCCTGCCCTCCCAGATCTCCCAGACATGGGGCATGTAGGAGCGAGGGCTGTTCCCACCCAGACCTGGTAAGTGCTAATTCCCAGCCTGTGCTCTTCTGCCAGTTTGTGCCTCCTGACTCTGCCGTGAACTGTAGGTGGAGACACAAGGGGAATCTCCTGGCTTTGTGGGCACAGCTCACCCCAGACTGCTTGTCCTATCCAGGGTACTCAGAGGAACTGGCACTCAAGCCCTGTACTGTGGCAGAAGTTCCCAGATTTTAAGGGGTGAGAGTGACACATTTCAGCCCCGTGTCCTACGGTGATCACATCACGTTTCTCCTCCAGATGGGTCTAGCACAGTTTTGAGAAATGTTGGTAAAGCCGACTAACAGGTACCGACCTGGCAGGGTGACTTGCTGACATTCCCAGGGGGATTTGCCCAGTCAGGCCCTGGACTGAGCATGTCACAGCCTCATCGCATCCTTGGGAGCAGGAGCTGACAGGAGGAAACTGAGGCAGAAGAAGCTAAGTCACTTCTCCAGGGCCACACTGTACCCAAGTTGTGCACTGTCCTCCTACTCCCTGCCACCTTCCCCCAGTAGAGAATGACCCTATGTGATTGTGTCTTCCCAACCTCATTATGCAGGAAGGAAAGCAGCCCAGAGAGCACAAGTACCTTGTCCAGAGTCACACAGGTGAGCTGGGCCTTTGGATCCCCTCCCTACCTGGCTGTTCTAGCCACTTAGGCACCTGCAGGGTGGCTGTCCAGAAATGAAGGGGCCAGACAGAGAGGCCCAGGCAGCTCTGGAGGATGCTGTGAAGGACACCAGGCCCACAGCAACCAGAAAATGGCACAGGTCCCTGGGTTCCTTCTTTCCTCCTCAACACACTGCAGGAAAAATACATCCTTCCAAAATGAAAGTCGGCTAGAAGTAAGCAGATTATTAGTGTTTATGTACTGGCATTTTATTAATTAAGTGTCCTAAATATACTGAAACCTGGGCATTTAATTTAGATTTATAGGGATAATTTAAATTTATAAGATCAGTTATTATGCATTGAGTACAGAAAATGTCAATTGATTTTCATAGGCAATATTTATTGAAGTATGAAGATAGAAAGCAGCATAAAATGTAATTGCCCTGTGTTGCGTCTAGGAGCTGGCAGGGGCCTGGCAGGCGGGAGGGGCTGGGCCCTCACCCCGGGCGCCGCTCTCTTCCTGTGCGGGTAGCAGTTTCACTTCCCCTCATTAGTCATCTAAATAAAAGCTAGACATCATGCCATGAATGAGATCCACGTGTAATCACGATGTGAGATGCTGTCAGGCCACTTCTGTGCCAGTGTGAGAGCCGGCAGGCGCGTGAGGGCAGAGTGGCACAGGGGAGGAGGGCAGCATGGGGCTCCTCTGAGACCCAGTTCAGCCTGACTTGTGACCTTGAGGAGTGCGTCTCATCTCCTCATCTGTGTGGACGGCTCTTCCCTCTTCCAGACTGAGAATGGGGGACTTTGGGGACCACTGCCGGACAGTGCCAAGGTTGGATGGACCTGAGGATTCGGTCCTCTTCTGGATGGGCACTGGATGGTGTGTGGTGACCTCTCTGGTTCTCCCACCCCATCTCAGAACAGCAACACTTTAATTCTGAGGAGGTCACATCTTCCAGGCACATGGGCACACAGCCCTCCCTCAGGTGGGGTTGGCCAAGCCATAGCACCTGCAGGACAAGGACAAGGCCAGCTGTGCAAGGCAGAGCAGCAGCTTCAGCCCCTGGAGGTGTGGCCAAAGCCAGCCCTGAAGTCACCCTGGATAATTTCAGCACAAAAGACCCAGTCCAAGGAAAGCCACTTAAAAGTGTTTGGGACAGGTCCAAAGAGAGGTAGAGGTGACCCAGAGGTCAATGAGTGCAGGAGGCTACCAGGGCTAGAGACCTGGGTGGGTGTGACCGGGTCCTAGGAGCATAAAAACCTGGCAAGGTACAGCAAGGGGCCACCGAGAACGCACTGGTGAGCATTACCTGGGTCCTTAAGGTCTCCCCACTATCTGCTATTTTAGGCTCTGTCCATACTTCTCCAAATCTTCTTGTCACCACACTTTCCATCTTTTTCCTCTCAAGTCCTTGTTAATTTACCTGTTGCCCCTGAATCTGCCTCTGTCTACTTCCCACCTCAGCACAGTGGACTGAGCTGTGCTGCCTGCAGCCCACCCATGTCAGGGCTCCTCTTCTGCCATCTTCGGGGTCTGCCTCTGTTCCTGCAGGAGTCCCTGTGGCTAGGGAAGTGAGTCAGTGGCTAGGGGCCCCGTGGTTCCTCTCCCTCTTCCCAAATGTGTATCTGTCCAGACACCAGAGTGGGAACTTCTTCACAGCTGTAGCTAAGGTGAGGACCTCAAGATTAGACTATCTGGGATCAAGTGGGTCCTAAATCTGATCACAATGTCCTCATAGGAGACAGAGAGGGGGAGACGCAGGGAGATAGGGTTGAGGAGCGAGGCAAAGACTGCAGTGATGTGGCGACAGCCCAAGGAGTGACAGAAACTTCCGGCGGCTGGAGGGGACAAGGAAGTCTGCTGCCCAGAGTCCTCCACGAAACCTGGCCCTGGTGACCCCTGGATCCCGGCTTCTGGCTTTTAGAACTATGAGTGAACAGGCTTCTCTTGTTTTCAGCTGAGGTCACAGTCACCTGGTACAGCAGCCACAGGACAGGAACACAGCCAGAGACAGAGACTGGCATACAAGGACAGTGGTACGGGCTGAGCAGAGATGTGGAACAGCCAGAGAGGATGCTGGGAAACTCTTGCCCCCAATCATGCAATAATGTACCAGCCTCCAGCATGCACTTGAGCACTGATGTCACTGTACTGACTCGGGAACTCACTGACCCAGACTGGCTCACTTTTAGCCCAGATGGACCATCTGGGCTGCACAGTTACTTGGTGCCCAGTGTCAGAAGTGCCATCTCCATCAGAGTCCAGTCAGGGCCCAGAGCTCATTCTTAAGTGGAGAACGGGTGTCTAGGGAACAGGGCATCTCGATCTGGGCTCTCCCAGCCCCCTGGGCTTCCATCCTTGCACAGCGAGTCAGGGTCTATCCTGGCCCGGAGACTAGAACTGCTGCCAGGCCTTTCCTGCATCAGAGACCACTGGGCTCTACAGGCTTCTCCTCCTCCTTCTTTGGACGGAGGTCTGAGGCCAAACCCACAGATAATATGTCACCTTCGTAGACTCCCTGCTTCCCAGCCATGGCCTTCACGTTCATGTAAAAGACAGCAGGGTTGTGAGCCCCACTTACATTGCAACTCTACAACCTGCAGGAAGAGAGTGCGGCTCTGACATTCATCTGTGGCTGCCCCGTGGCTACAGAACACGAGTGCTTCCTACGGGGCAATCAGACCTCTGGTGATGCGTCTGGGCTTTGAGCAGTGTTTAAACGCATTGCTCGTTGTTTACTTTCTATACATTCCCCCAAGCCGTTCTGTCCACCACTGAACCCCTTGCTCCTTCTAATGGCCCCAGTTACTGCTGCAGAGGGTGAGTGCTGCGGCCACTTGGGCAACAAAGCCCTGTGCTCAACAGGCACTTTGTTCTAGGTGATTGCAAGTGATGACTCCACAGTTCAGTGCCCCAACTGCTGTCGAGTGCCCCGTTCCCATCCTGCCACAAGTCCTCACCAGGCTGCAGCCTGATCATGCCATCCAGCCCACCTCCACATCACAAGACCACACATTGGCTTCCTGGTCACCTAGGAAAGACTGAAGTTGCTCATCCTCTATAACAAGTAGCTGAAACAGTGCTGCAAATTGCAGAGGGCCAAGTGCACAGAGCCCGGAAGGAAATCCCTGATGGCCTTGAAAGCAGAACAGGGAGAGAGGTGAGGCCCTGGAGCTGGAAGACCTGCTCTCTGCAATAGGCCAGCAGCGACTTCTTGCAGCCTCCGAGCCTGAGCTGCTGACAGTGTAGTCACCAAATCTACCACTGCCCTGCCAGACCCAAGGGTTATGGAGCTGGTGGTCTCCCAGGACAGCCTGGACGGACCTCCTGTATAAGCAGAGCTGGGGTCAACCCAACCCTCCCACCCCCTGCCTACTGCTTCCCACCAGGACTCTCCGGGTTCCTGCAGAGTGGAAGCCACAGGCAAGGGAGGTGGGAAGCCCAGCAGGCCAGGACTCAGCAGTGCACGGTAGGGCATGCGCAGAGGGTGGACCATGGTGGGCAAGTGGCCTACATGGGCTCTGCACTTGGCCTCCAGAGCTACACAACACAGCCTCAGGCTCTGTTTTGTGCCCTCCAACCCTCTGATCTCTCAGAGCCTCATTTTACCAGGATAATGGGTTACTAGACAGGGTTCATCAGTGTGGGGAGGGGTCTACACCGGAGGCTGGCGCTGAGATGCCCCCACTCCCTGCAGTTCATGGAGTCCATTCGGTCTCACCTCACCCTACTTTTGACCTTGAGCAAGTGTTTGGGCCTCTCTGGGCTCTGTTTTCTTCTCTGTAAAATGAATGGAGATGGACTGGAGGCTCCCAGGGGCCCGTCAACCCTGATGAGCTGCGTGGCTGAGTCGTCCTTAAGTGAAACAGACAGGCTGGGGCTGACAGGAGGGACGCAGGAGGCTCTGATTGCTGGGAAGGAGCCAGCAGGAAGCGGAGGCTTGTAGGAGGCTCTGGCCACTTCTGAGAGTTTGGAGCTGAGCGTTCTACTGGAGGACACGCTCACCTGTCAGACAGTTTACACCTTGGCTCCTTAATGTTCTCTGTGTCTCCTGGCTGCCGCCGCCGCCGGCAATACC
This sequence comes from Petromus typicus, assembly GCA_004026965.1. Classification (NCBI taxonomy): domain Eukaryota; kingdom Metazoa; phylum Chordata; class Mammalia; order Rodentia; family Petromuridae; genus Petromus; species Petromus typicus. Next base: position 42,959 of record PVIR01005238.1, read on the forward strand.
AACCTGGCCTCTGTTCCTTTTGATGCATTCATGCTCTCAGCACTGCTCAGCGGACAAGAAATTGCCAGGAGCAGCACTTCCTGCACAATGCAGTCTACAAAGAAAGGGAGCCTTAAATGCCATCCATCATGGAGATTAGGTTTGTAAGCTCAGGGCTCTGTCAGGGCCTGAGGGCCTGAGCTTGGAGACTCTTCTTATTTGGACTGAGATTATGAACCTAGATTTATTGGAGCTCTGGTCTCAGAGGCATTGAAAAGCCTACAGAAGCCTTAGGGTTCACCTGGTGGCTGAGGACATGGGGCATTTGGTCCAGCAGAGGAGGACTGCCAGGCTCTTCTCCCACCTGTTAGTTAATACCCCTCACCTAGTTTTCCAGAGATTCGTTACTTTGTTTATAATAAAGAATAATATCTAGAACAAGTGTTTTAGAGCTTTTAATGAAAGAGCCTGTGATGGTATGTGGGCACATGGGCCATAGATTCACCACAGCTGGTCTGCAGTAATGGGCACTGTGCTGTTTTGGCCCATTGGGCGACATGCCCTGTTTTCAGAACCCAGCATTCCCATCACTCTTCCTTCCAGAGACAAAGCTTCCCTGCACTATTTAACAGGCCCTGGCATTCCATCTAGGTTATCAGTCAGTGATTCTATCCTGCTCCTCTCTTTAGAGCACCGTACCAGCTTAGCCCGAGCCAATCACAGTCCTCCATTTTCCCAGGAAATGCTGATTGGCCCAAGTGGAACATGTGACCAAAATTAGACCTATCAGAATCCTGGCTTGGGACTGTCTATACAGCTGTTAAAGACAGCAGTTCTCACTTTCCTCTGGAGTCATTAGATGGGACGATGTGAGCTTGGACCTGGTGATTGTTATGATTCGGTTTCACCTTTTCCTTTTCTGCCCTGTGAATAAATCCAGCCACACAGAGGAAGATGTTCCTACCCAGCCAGAAACAAAAATAAAGAGTTGTTGAGATAAAGAGAATGAGAGATCCAGTGACACAATTGGAGCCCCTGAATCCTGCTGTGCCTACAGTAGACCTCTGGAATCATTTGCAGTTCTAGGAGCTACTGAGCCCTCTCTGGTTAGCAGCATGACTATTTGGGTTCAAAGTGATCAAGATCCAACTGAGTTACTCTAAGCAGAGAGGGAGTGTAGTAATCCCACAAACGCTGGCATTTCCTACAGTGGGGTTGACTCCCGGTGCTTGTCACTCTGACTACAGACACCTGGGGAGTGTCTGTCACCCCCCACGTAGCTGAGAGCTGCCCGGTGCAGCTCAAGGAGGTGAACTACTCAACTGTGATTCACACCAAGGAGCCTGGAGCATGAAGGGTGTTCAGGAGACATCTGAGGGTGGAGAGTGGGGTGACTGGCCAGGTCCCCCTCTTCCTCCTCCTGACCCAAGCCCTGTCCAGGACCCCTGTCCATAATGTCTCCTCCAACCACCCTAGTAACCACCTTCACTCCTGCCTGTCATCTTCCTCCAACCTCCTGCTCCAGGCTGGGAACTCTTCTTTTATTCAGTCATGTGCAACACGGTCATTTATGAAGCGCACCTGTACGGCATCTGAAGGCTCAGCTATGGGCACTGGGGGACAGGTGTGACCAGGAGAGACTGGGCTCCCGCCCCTGACATTTACATGGGGTGCAGAGTGCTCCGTTGGGGGGGCAGGTTCTGAAATGTGTTCTGCAAACTTCCCATGGGGGAGGGGGCTGGCAGGATGAGGAGGGGCTGCAGTGAAGGAGACCCTACTTGACACTGTGCCCCCTGCCATAACCCGCTATCCCTCGCATGAGCAGCTCCGGGAGGTCCAGCACAGAGATGTGAATACCAAGGGAAGTGCAAGTAAGGACAGAGGAACAGGAGGACAGCAGCAGCCCCTCCTATGGTTGGCCTCAGAGGGCAGGCTGGGGGGCAAGAGAGGAAGCAGCAGGCCAAGTAGTGTTGCAGGTGGGGAGGGTGGTAACATGGGGGGTGGTCTGCCAGGCTTCTGGAGGCGCCTTTCTCAGAACTGGGCTGAACTCCACCCCTGCCCCTGTAGACACCCGAGCTGCAAAATCTAGACATGAGTCTGGGAGAGAGCAGGAAGAAGTCTTGCATCCCCTGACAATACCTCCCACTTCAGGTGAAACCAGCTGTCAAGAGAGGCCTGCATCAGCCTCTGCAGAATGGCCCCACGGGAAGAGCTAACAGGCAGGGCGGGAAAAGGAGTGGGGCGTGGGAAGGGACCTGATCGAGGTGATGCTGTATATGGACCTTGAATGTGGCCCCAAAGCCCAAAAGTTAACGTCTTAATTCCCTCCCTCTGACACTGTTGTGAGACAGTGGAATTTTCAGGAGGCGGCCCTTGCAAAAGAATGTAAGGTCATGGGGGCTTGCCCTGGAAGGGCACTTCCTGTCTCTCTTTGCATTCCGGCTGCAACAAGGTGAGCTGGCCTCCTCTGCCGCACACTCCTGCTGTAATGTCCTGTCCCACCATAGCCCCAAAGGCAATGAGACCCAAGTTGACCCTGCACTGAAACCTTTGAAATGTATTTCCTCCTTATAAGTTATCTCAGGTACTTTGTCACAGTTATGGAAAGCTGACTAACAGAGATGGTTATGAGAATACCCTTCCCCCAAAGCTTATGGTGTTGCTTTAAAATGCTTTACAGGGTATTTCAGTTTCTTTAGATTTTGGTATAAATTGAATGTTTTACAAAATGTGACTGGTTTATTTTGTGAAGCTATTTTAAAGGGAAATTAGATGGTTTCATCCTCAGGTAGAAACAAAACAACCTTCACTTCAGACCCCATCTGAAAAGTGGGTCCCCAAGTCACATCTGCAGCTCTGTGGGTACAAACAGGCTGTGTAGAAAGACAAGGAGCCCAGAGACCAGCAAAGGTTCTGCCTCATCTACTTGCTTGTGGAGCAGTCTAGGGCAAGTCCCTTGTCCTCCAAGCCTGTTTTCCCAAGCTGCACTAGCGACCCCTGATGGGCTCCCAGGTCCCTACAATGGGCCACGAGCCTCCCAGAAGCCAGAAGGCACCAGGAGCCTGTTGGGGTCTGATTCTGAGAGATGGATGACGGAACATAATTACAGGGAGGAAAAAAATCCAAACAAATGTCTCTGGGAAGACACCTGGGACAGTTCACAGGATGATTAAAGTACAATGATGAGCACGTGTGATTAACAGCTGCTGAGACAGCAGGGAAAACCCAGGGCCAAGTGATGCCATGACAGCCTGCCAAGGAGGGGAAGGACCTGGGCAGCCAGAGTGGTAAAGAGATGGTCCCAGGAGGGTCTCTGCTGCAAGGGTGACTGTGGATGGGCTTGTCTCTCAAGGCTAGTGCCCCAGTGTACAGTGAGGGGGTCAAACAGAACCTCCTATAGCCATGACCATTCCAACCCCATGGGGAACATGAGTTTCTAGATCTTCGAACCAGGCACACTTCATGTGAGGTTGTGATTCCAAGCTATGTGGGCTGAGTTGAGCCCAGACTCACTTCTTACCTGCTCTGTGACTTTGGACATTCTTTCCCATCTCTGTGCCTTGGTTTACCTCCTGAGAAACAGGAAAACAGAGAAGGCATCTTGCTAGCTTTAATTCACCCACTGTCCTATTTCTCTGCTGTCCAATGTGTTCTTTTGTCCCTTTCCCCTCTCTCTGCCTTCTATAGAACTGAGGATTATTTCTGATTCTCCTCTGTCTGTGTGTTGGCTTGTTAGCTGCTGCTCTTTACACTGTATTTTGTGCGGCTTTGGGGTTTACAGACTTGTCGTTCACAACATAGTCAACTCCGTTTCCCACAGTTCTGAGGAACCTCACAGGAGGCCTGTCCATCTCTACTCCTTCACTTTGGTGCCGCTGTTTTCCAAGACTTAACTTTCACATGTTCTAGAAAGCCTGCCTACATTATATTTTACCTAAGGGTCAGTATTCTCATGTGCACGAGTGCATGTCTGTGCATCCGTGTGTGCATGTGTAGCATGTCCCTCTGCAGAGCTGAGCAGTGCTCCTTATAGGGATGTGCACTGTTGATACATCCATCTACCTACTGAAGGACAACTTGGGGTGCTCTCTCCTTTCTACACTACTCAACCACTTCCTCGCCCCCCAGGGATTCTGTGAATCCAGGTCTAAATTTCAATTTACACACTTGGGAGAAGGGAGATCAGCAGCCCAAATGAGGCCCTGGGGATGCCTGTGATGGAGGTAGTCTGCTTAGAGGCTGGGGAGGTGACCCAGGAAGAGCGGGCAGGTGACCTATGCAAGGTCACAGAGCAGACTACTGGCAGAGCCCTCGCCAAGGGGCATGCAACAGAAACCAGTGAGGACAGCCACTGTGGGACCTGGCTGATTTTCAGATCCCAACTCCCCTGAAGCTGCTTTTTTTCCTGAGAAGACTGAGTGTTCCTGATGCCGTGTTCACAGGCAGAGACCAACCTCCGGCCAGCTCCTTTCCCCTCAGGCCAGTCAAAGGCCCAAGTGCTGGGCAGACGGAGGTGGACCGGTCATGAGGCCACCAGAAGGATGTCCTTCAGCTCCGTTCCTCTAAGCTTCCCCTCTACCCCCACCACTTCCAGGGCCAGAACTTCCTGTGTGGTTCCCCCCAGGAGCAGGAGGAGGTGGGGTCCCCCACAGCAGGTCTTGTTCTCCCAACACACACTGCCCTTCCCCCTCCTCCTTTCAGTGCTTCCCTCCCCATCACTGATAAGAGGATTTTTAATTATTATAATTACCACCTGAAAAATTGGTTCCTGCCACAGATAATTAAATGAGATTCCACTCTACTCTCCCCATTTCTTCTCTTACCTTTAAGTGTGACGGTGGGTGTCCCAGCACCTGAAACTGAGAGTTCCGAGTGGGCCTGCGGGGCTGTGCGGGAAAGGTGGGGTGAAGGGGGATGTGGACCTGCGGGGAGGGGTCCCGAGCTGGGCTCAGTGTGTGCATGGTGACACACGACGTTCAAGTGTGAGCCCCTGTGCATGCGTGTGCACGGGACAGGGCAGTACAGGAGGGGTGCTGGTGACAGGACGGTAGGAAGGTAGCTGGGGTGTAGGTGGCTGTCCCTGGGGTGGCAGCTGGAACTCACAGCTGAGGTGCTTGCTTCCTTGCTGTTTAGCCCCCCACCCAGTCTGTTTTCTCATCTGCAGACTGAGTACAGCGACTGTGCCTCCTGCTTTTGACCTTGAGAAGTGAAAATCTGATGGGATTGGAAGGTTCCCAGGTGAGCAACCGGAGAGGCTCTTATTGGTATTTTCCCCCTCAGGTAAGGCGCAGGTGACCATTCATCCTGGTTATCCTAAAAGTCAGACAACTAGCCACATCCTTGGGGGCCGGGTGGGTGCCTCTCAAGTGATGGGACATGACTCCTGGGTATTGAGAGGAAGCAGGCTGGGTGTGGCTGGGCTCTCCCTCAGGAGGCCTGCCAGCTGTGACCCCAGGACCCAGAGCGTCACCGTGGGGCAGTCTGCCCACAAAGCAGGCTGTGCCCACGGCTCAGAGCTGGGCACTGGATAACTCCCAGTGCGGCTTCTGCCTCCTTGCTGAAATCTCCCTCCTTCCCCATTACCTTGTATTTCTCCTGATGAATATCCAACAACTGGCTCTCCAGGAAGAAGAGCCCTGATTAATGGCCTTTGCTGGTGTCATGTGTAAACACGTCCACTGTGGTGAGCTTCAAGCTGCCCCAAGCTACCCATGAGATTTCACTGGACACAAAATGCAGGAGAAACCTGAGTCACACGCCCTCATGCAGTACTTCTACCACCCAGACTCAGCCTCAAAAGCAAGCATGATTCTAGGAGGTACTTAAGAACTGATGACTTTTGAGTACTCATGCCCTTTATTTTTAATGTAATTTAGTTCATCACAAGTTAATATGATAATACTTAATAATGTCTGTGATAAACAACTGCCTGACAAAATTTCTGAACTTTTACCCTCAGCTCAGGCTGCTGGGCACTGCTACCTCTCAAACTGTGCCTGTCACTCGGCTCTTGATCCTGAAATTCTAGAAACAAAAATCTGAATTTCTTGGGCCTGTGAGACAGAGGCCAGTGCCCGTCTCACCCTATCAGTCTCCCTATAGCAGTTGTTCTTCAATCCCTTTATCATCAGAAATGACGGTTACATTTCTAATTGTCACTTTAGCATACTCATTTCATCCCAGGTAGGGTGAGTGAGGGTAGCTCCCAAGGCTTTTTCTGGAGTTACCCCTCCAGACTTCCCGGGACCGTCATGGAGGAGGGGGCATTTCCCCCCAAGATCTTCCTGGGAGACCCCATTGGATACCTCACGAGTGGTAAATCCCTTCCCAGGCTCCTTTGCCCCACCATAGCCTTGCTCTTGCGGTGGAAGTTTGTTTAGTGAACTTGCTTTGTGAATAAAGGTAGGAGCTGAAGCCTGCTGCCAAGTCAGGGGTGTGGAGGGTCTGAGGAGCAGGCTCCCTACCCACGGACAGAGACTGGCTCCAGTCATGTTCTCTCCCCAAGTAAACCCCTCAGGGCCCCTCTGCCCTCAGCTCAGACCCATACCCACACCCCTGAGGACTGGGGGCTTCCCCAGCTGCTGCAGTGAGCTCATCATCCCCCCGCAGTTCCTCTTCCCAGCTCTGGTTCCTCCACGCTCCTCAGGGCTTTGGCTCACCTGGCCCCCAGGAGCCTGCCTGACCGCTGGCCCAGCCTTGGCCCAGATGTGCTCTCCCTCTCCTGCGTGCCCAGCTGGGGTCCCACCTCTGCTGCTCACTTTGGGCCTTATTTCCCCATCCACCAAATACTACCTAAATGCAGATTTGGGAGCCAAATGACAGCACTGGAAAGTTTCCAACCCCGACAGTAACTCAGAGCAGGGCCCTGGAGGCCAGAGAGGGGCAGGTGTTGGTTCTGGGTCACAGAGCAAGGGGCTGGGATGACACCTGTCCAGCCTCACTCACTGTTGTGCTGTAGAGCCTGCCTGAGAATGGAAAAGGACAGAGCCAGGAGGACCCCTGGGGTTTCCAGACAGGAAGCCAGGAGAGGCCCCATACGGCTCTCAGAGGAGGAGCCCAGAAGCCTGCTTCAGACGGTTTTCCCTGGCACATCTGGCGAGTGGCGGGTGTGCAGACTCGGGGACAGCTCAGCCAGGATCCCTTGGTTCAGAGGAGGCCCCGTGACCTGTGACAGCCAGTGAGTTACTTTCACACTTTTGCTGCAGATGGAAGGACAAAGACACGTACTCGATCTTTCCCCAGGAACTGCCATGGAAATGCTGCTGCAGCCTCTCCTGAAGCCAGCACTGCCCTGGAGTCTGCCTCGCTCTGTGCTGCCCTCAGTCCCACCTCTGCTCCCTCCCCCAGGACTCGGTTTCCCCATCTGCACAGCAAAGACATGGAGCCATGTGAATCCACCAGTCTGGTTCCCTTGGTGAGCAGCAGCACTCTGGAGACAGGCGGGGAGTTTCCTCGCTGGTTCCCCAGGGATGTGGAGACAGAGATGAGGAACAGTGGGAGTAATATTGACAAAGACGAGTCACTCACAGCTTTCATTTATTCACCTGCTGGGGGATTTGGTTCAGGGAAAATGGTTCCAGGGGAGACAAAAAGAGCTTCTCATGGAGCCCATGGAGAAAAGGAAGAGGCTCGCTGCGGACAGTGACACTCCCAGCCTCACCATCAGCTCTTCCTCTCAGTTTTGTAAAAGTATTCTCTGCTTGATCATGTCCATGACTCTGGGTGCAAGGCAGGAAGCAGGAGGTTAAGGTGCCCAGAGAGGTTAATTGGCTCGTCACACAGCCATACAAGGCAAAACTGGGCCTTAAACCTGTCTGTCTCTGTATCTTCAATCCCAACTTCCCCAGACAGGTGTGCTGCCCTGACTAGGAGTGAAATGGGGCAGGACCTGCAGGCCCATGTGCTGGAGACCATCTTGCTGTCACTGCATGACCTCCCAGGGGCCTGGAACTGAAGAAGGGCAGGAGGAGTAGTCATTGCACAGGTTGTGGTGTTGGGGATACCTCCATTTTGGCTCCACCTTTCTGGGGTGTGAGGCTGGGGTCCATGACTCAACCCCTCTGTCCCCCAATCTACCTATAAAGTGGGGACTAGTAAGAACCCTTCCCAGAGCTGCTGCTTATTGAGGTACTAACATATGCTGAGCTGTGCCAAAGGGGCCCAGTACAGGAGGCCAGAGTGAGTGTCATTCCAGCTTCCTTTGCTGAGAGGGGATGATCCAGGCTGCTCTGGCCCCTCAGGGCTCTCAAGGGTCCTATCTGAAACCCTGAACCTAACTCTGAGACCCCAGCCTGGTCTCAGGGCTACCGTGCTCAACACAGGAAGCACCCCTCTCTGTTCTCTGTCTCCCAGTGGAGCTCACTTGTGTCTCAGATCCAAGCCCCTTTCTCAGTGACCTTTGCCCAGGCAGCCCACCGGCCCAGCCTCTCGTCAGGCTCTTTCAGGAAGCTTTCCCTGACTCACCCCCAAGCCATACACCTACTCCTCTCCAGCAGCCAGGCCCCTTGTCCTGCCTCCTCTACCAGCCCCCAAATCTCGGTGGTGCCTGGCAAGTTGCTTCACCTCCTGAGGCCTGAGTTTCCTCCTCTGGTAAGTGGGCGTGTGCACCTGCCTGCCCTCTCCCACAGAATCAGGATGCAGAGCAGATGCAGAGTGGTTGTTGGGGAAACAAAGCAGGAAGTATAGGAAACATACCTCCCTTTAAAACTGGTGGAGTTGACTCTGGAAGATGGGCTCGTGCCTGCAGCCCGTGGACTCTTGCAAACTCTAAGGCTAGACAGACGGTGCCCACTCATGGGGAATACTGAGTCCCCAGACTCTCCAGTGGCAGGGTCTGAGGCCAGAGGAGGCAAAAGCAATCCGCCCACCCACACCTCTGTGTGTTTGTGGGGAGGACATTTGGGCAATATCTGCGGGGAAACAAGAAGTGAGGAAGCCTTCTCAATTCTAAATAATGAAATGACAACGTGTCCACACATGGTGCATCATTCTGTGGTGGCTGAGGAAGAAACTGAAGTTTCCACAAGTTAACTTACTAGCTTGAACCCCTAGGGAAACAGGAAATGAAACTAACAAAGTTCTGACCCCAAACCTTTGTTCTTAACGGTTCTGGCAGTGACCTGCCCGGGCCTCCTTGGTGATCACTCGGCCCCAGCTCACTTGACACTCAGACGTGTGTCTTCCTTTTGAATCTTCAGTTGCTTCCCAGTGGATTCTACCAGCTGGCCTCTATTTTACCCTCTAGAGCTACACAGTGAATCTCATCTCCTTAGTCACTGCAAAATAAACTTAATAGACCCTACGTAAGTATGTAATCTCACACACAGGGTGCAAAATTTCTGTGCTTCAGATTTTTGTCCTAATTATCAGTGCCATGGAAATTGCAGGGATTAGAGAGTAGATTATGTCACCAGGAGAGATCAAATGAACCGGCACAATAAGGCAGACTGGGATTTGCATTAAATTAGTACACAGGGACAGACCATTTAACTCCATGAGGGCTCACCTTTGGGTTTGCCTGGGAAACTCAAAAGTAGGGAGACTCATCTTTGGGTTTGCCTAGGAAACTCAAAAGTAGGGAGACTCGAAGCATTTCTTTTAAAAAACATCAAACTCATGCCTAACATCATACTCAGTGATGAGTAAAACCTAAAAGCTTTTCCTCTATGATTAGGCAAAAGAAAATGATTTTTGATTTTATTAGTTCTGTTAAACACAGTACTGGAAGCCTTAGTTGGAGCAATCAGGCAAGAAAAAGAAATAAAAGGTATCCAAATAGATAAAAAGGAGCACAACTGTCTGTTCACAAAGGCCATAACATCATATGTTGAAAATTCTAACAATTGCACACATGTGTGTGAGCATGCAGGCTTGTGCACACACACATGCGCATACATACACACACATATACACACACAATTGAAAAGGACTAATTAAAAAATACATCAAAGCTACAGAATAAAAAATCAAAGCACAAAAATTACTTCCATTTCTATACATTAACAATAATCTAAAAAGGAAGTTAAGAAAACTATTCACTTAAAACAGTGTCAAAAAGAATACAATTCTCAGGAACTGGCATATGCAAGAATAGCGCGGACACATACACTGAAAACTTCACCATATTGCCGAAAGAAATTAAAGAAGATGTAAATTAAAGGAAGGCTATTCCATGTTTACAGACTGAAAGGCTAATATTATTAAGAAGTCAGTGCTACTCAACTTGCTGATTTTGCATAAATAGAAAAATCTGTCCTTAACTTTAGATGAAATCTCAAGGGTATTCAAACGACCAAAACAATCTTGAAAATAAACAGCAAATGTATAGGTCTCAACATGTATTACATGTTGAGGAATAAAAGCAGACCATAACCACCTCTTCTCCACCCCCTTTTGCTATGATGCCTTCAGAGTGTGACTTGGCTTGTTATGCTCCTTCCCTCTGCTTCCCTCCGCCCAACCCCCCCAGGCCCTGAGAATGGGCATCAACTTGACTCAGAGTCCTCCCAATAGTCAATGCTGAGTAACCTAAGGTTAGGCACAACTCCGCTGTCAATCATGGTGCTCCCTCCCCGATTCCTGCCTTTCCCAATGTTTCCACTTCTCTGAAGAAGCAGCAGGAAAACTGCCCCAAATTGGCAGCAATCAGGAAGGACCCTCAGGCCATGATCTCCGAGCCCCAGGAAGCTGTGACTGATACAAATAACCCTCTTAGAGATTCCCAATATTAGCTTCATCATTTTCAAAGACTTGAAAGTTGTCAAATAGCCACATCTCCTCATGTTCTTCTGAACTGGCCCCAGGACATCAGTGGCTTTCTTCGTGGCACTTACTTTAGGAGTTGTCTGTCCTGACCACAACAGACTTGCATTCAAATCAACTAGTTGAATTGAAGGAAGATTTAAGTTTATCCCAATTTGAACCAATCAGCAGGCCCAAATTTGGACCAATCATAGGCCTACCATGGTGACATAAGCAGCGCTCCTCTTACACTCCTTGGCTTAGACTAGGATTGGTCTCTCCTATGCACTGACCCTTCAGTGCTGCACTGCCACCTTGCTCTTGTGTTCCTGTGGTCTTATGATATTTATTTCTTAGGTAATACAAGTTGGAAAGTCCTGTAAATCTATTTGTAACTCTTCTCCTGAGTAATGCAGATATAGCTAGCTATTGCTTTAAAGATAGCTCTAGACACTAGAAGTCATCTCTTCAGAGACCAGCTGCTAAAAAAGATCAGCAACAGAGAGGGCAACCAGCATTTGCTGACTTCAATTGGTGACAGTCGTCAGTGGCAGAGACCAGCCATAAGAAGTGCTGACTGAGCATCTGGTATGCAGTGACGTCAATGGTGGTGTTAGCACCCAGAATGTAACATTAAGGGCTGAAGGCCATTGGTGTGCAAAACCTTAAGGTGCCAGAGAGCTGCACTTTGCCAATTCATGATGTCTGTCTGAATTGAGCAAAGAACCCTCCACTGATTGGCCACTAGCCAAGCTATCCCAGGAGAAAGACCAAGGAGACTGCTTCAGGCTGATACAAACTGTGGGTAGTAATTTGAATGCACATGAAGGAGTCCACAGCATTTTAGTGCTGGGAAAGTTATTCACATAGGTAAACAGAAAGACAGTTTAAATGCATGTTTTGTAATTCTTTTCTTCTACTTCTGATTTAAAAGATAACTGTACAAAGCAGTAATTATAAATCTGCTTTGACAGACTTTTATTGTGCAAAGGTAATTTGTCTGACAATAATGGCATAAAAAGAAGGGGGATGTAACAAAACTTCACCAGAGCAGTTTTTTTGTGTTATTGAAATTAAACTGATATTAATATGAACTAGTTTGTTTTAAATGAATGTATTCTTTGGAATCACCAAGGCACCCATGAAAATATAACTCTAAAATACAACGAAAGATACAATAAGAAAATTAAAATGATATCAACAGCAGAGTCAGAATTTAATCTTGGGGGCCAGGGATGAGCTCTGTGGCACTATATCTGCCTGGCAAGTTAAAGGTCCTGAGTTCGATTTCTGGTACTGAAAAAAAAAATACAAGTTTGGTTTCACATGAGTCCGTATCTGCCTGCACTTTTACCAGGCAATACCCGCAGCCTGCATCACCTCGGGGCTCTGGGTGCTCTGTGAGGCCAGCAGCAGGATCCAGGAAGGGAATTCAGTGATTTGTTCGTGGTGTTATGGCGTATTCATGGCACGGCCTATTCAAGAGCCCCAGACCTTATCTGCTTTCCTTTAAAATTCATAAAGTTTTATTATACACTCAGCCCTGGTTGTAAATATTAGGAAACTAAAGAAGCACCTAGTTGGCGGTGGCTGTGTGTGTGCACAATACTTGTCCCTAAGTCTCAGTGATTCCTATCCAGAGAGCACAGGGTAGGACTGGGAAATGTGTAAATCAAACACACACATCCCTCACTCCTGTTCGTCTCTCTCCTGGAAATGCTGACAGAAGTTAAGCATGATCATCCCTGGGGTATCTTGGGACCTGGTTCCAGGATCCAGTGATTCAAAATTCAAAAATATCCCAGTTCCTTATTTAAAATGGCACAATTTGCATATAACCTACACATATCTTCCCATGAACTTTAACTTATCTCTGTTTTATTATGTCTGGTACAATGTAAATCTGTGTAAACAGTTGTTAGACTGTGTTCTTTAGGGAAGCATGTGGATAATGATTTTTTTCTCTTTTTAAATATTTTCAATCTGCAATGGGCTGACTCTGGATGCTGAGCCAGATGACTCTGGATGCGGACTGTGCTCCACACTTACATGTTGGCTTTTCAGAGCACAGGGTCTAGTCACCATCCACCTGCAATCTATGCATCAGAACTTGTTAATTCAAGTTAAAGCATTCAGGCCAGTACCTGGCACAAAGTGTGTGCTTTATAATACCTTTATTTTTATTTTCATGATTTAATAATAGGAGCAACTCTAAAATATAAAAGTCTTCGGGCTTGCCTCTCAGGTGAGGCAAGGCAACTTGTTAAATGCACACAGCTTGTAAGTCACAGAACTGAGGCTTGAACTGTTCCATGAGACCTCAGAGCCAGTGGTACTGAGACCCAGTAGCCAGAAGGGGGAGTGGTTTGGCCAGTGGCTATCCTACCCTTCCCCCTCATTTCCCTTCCATCTTCTTCTTACTCCTGTTCCAGTGGTCTGGGACAACTTACCTCAGGATCTTCCCTGGTTCTTTAGCAACTACTCTTCTCCTGGCTGCTCAGACAGAGGGCAACTCCACTGTCAGCCTCAGTGTCCCTTCCCTGCTCTGGCCACTTCAGACAATGCTGCCACCTCTTTGAAGAGGGCGAGGATCTTAACATGGCTAAGCTCAAGAAGGTAAGGATATGAATATAAACCTCTCCAACCTTCAGATAAACTCTACTGCACCCCGCTAGCCATCCTGAAGATGTCCTGGTCTCAGCCTCACCAGATTTCTCGGGAAGGTAACAGCTGCCTATCAAATACCTCCCATTTCCCTGCCACCTCAGTGAATTGCAGCCATGATGGCTGTGGCTATCCTGGAGCCTTGCAGAGACTTGGACCAATCAGAAGGCTGAATCGGAACCAAACACAGGCCTGTGTTTAGACCATCCACTGGCTAGTGGCACCCCCCACACACACCCCTCAGGTTAGTCTTGAGAAGCTCTCTTCAGGGCACTGAAGCCCCATCCTAGTGCTGCTCCACTGCAAGCTGTTAAGTGAGTGCAAAGGCAGGATCAGTCTCGATGGGTTGCTGTCGGGAGACACTGCACCCTGAGATGCACCTGCAGGGCATGGGAGAGGGCTCATCAGAGTTGTGTCCTGTGCGGTCACGAGGGCCTATCCCTGGCCTGGCTTTCCTGAATACTCACAGCCTGGCTGGGGCTCAGGGTGACTCTGAACCTGCCACCTCTGAAAGGGATGTGCACACAGAGGTCAGGCCAGGTCAGCCTCCCGGAGGTTCAGCCCAGCTCCCAGGCTCCTGAGCAGGCCCTGGGTCCATCCTGCTGCATGATGCCCTGCTCTGTATGACCTTGGGGAGTCTGTGTCAGATGCTATTTGAGAAGAATATATCAGTGTTTCTCAGTGTGGTCAGGGACAGCAGGAGAGAGGCTGAGTCAGCCAGGGACTGCACCCTGTCTTCCACCATGAACACGTGCTGACATTGGGCAGGTGCCTGCTCTGCCCAGCTGCTGATTCTTCATCTGCCAACTGGGGTGAGACCATCTGTTCAAGTGTTGTTAAGAACTCTGCAGATGAGGCACATGAGGCCAGGCCAGGCAAGGAGCATTTGTTCAGTACCAAGCTCAGTGCTTTTTGATCATTGTCTTTTCGCATCCTGACAGCCCCTTGGATAAGCACTTCTATGACCCCAGGAACAGACAAGGCAACTCGAGTGACCTTGAACCAGCTTTTCTTTTAACTTCCTCTGTCTGCAAGATGAAGTATGATATACATGCTGTGTAGCCTTCCTGAAAGTCACAGTGAAGGAACACACCGGATGTCGGTGGACTGTGGGTATGGAGGAGGCCTGGCACCTGTCAGAAGTGTGCCATCTACAGGAAGCTCTGCAGCTTCCAGTCCTGCCCCACTGACTTCCCAAAGGTGTATCCCTGGGACCCTTAGGTGAGGACAGGGAAGAAGAGAGGAATGCGCCAGCCAGCAGAAGAAACAAGAAAGATGACAAGGAAAATCTGTAGTTTTCCCGGGTTTTGAAAATAAACTCTCTTTCCCCGGGTCAGGTGAGTCTGGGCTTCTTCTGCAGAGCCTGGGTCTCTTGTGGGCTCCTGTGCCTGGGGCACTGTCAGGTGTTCACCAAGAGGGAGCTGAGCCAGATGCCACTGAGCTCGGGAGGGTGTGTGTGTGCACGCGCGCGCGTGTGTGTGTGTGTGTGTGTGGACAGAGACAGAGTGACAGAGAGAAATGGAGAGACAGAGAGAGGAAGAGAAAGAGAGAAACTCACTCATGTGTGAACAGAGTCAGTGAGAGATGAGGTAGGGTGACAGAAGCCTCCTGTGTCAGACAGGACAGAGAGTCTGAGGTGTGGACAGGTCATCTGCCACACCGAGTCAGGACTCCGGTGTCAGAGACGGTGCAGTTCAGAGGAGATGGGAGGGAGCATTAGAACCCAGAGCTGGAGAGAAGAGGCTAGCTGTGGGGAGAAGCCCCACTGGGAGGAGAGGATGCATCCGTGCAGCCTGAGAACCGCAGTGCAAAGTGGGCACAGCGGCACCTCCATAATGTGGTTGCGAGATCACCAGCCCCAACCCTCGGCCTCAACTGCCACTCCCTCGGGAGGAGGACTGTCCCCACCTGGGTCCTGAGCTCTGCATCTGCCCGAGGAAGGAGCCGCACTGTCTTGCAGCCTCCAGTAGCTGGTCTGTACAGCATCTGCCCATCAGACTTCAACCCTGCAGGTGCCACGGGGCCTGTCTCCTCCCTCAGGTCTCTGCATGCAGGGGCTGTTCCTCTATGGAAATTAGATTGCTTCCCCTTCCCACAGCCCATTTTACTAGAGATGAAAGTGAGATTCAGAGAGGCTAAGTGACTTATCCAGTGTCACCCCGGAAGCAGATAAAACCGGGCTCTTGCACTGATGTCCTGTGACATCACACCTGAGTCCTGTGATCTCACACTTTATCAGGACAAGGCGACTCTGGCTCACATGGCAGAGCTGGCATACTCATAGCCAGAGCACACAGACTCAGCTTTGGATATAGGTCGGAGTGACCCCCAAGTGTCCTCCTGCTCAGCTGCAGAGAAAAGGGGGACATGGACAGAGGTGTCCCGGGACTCCAAGGCTTCGATGTGCCCCACCCACCACAGCTTAGAATGAGCTCAGTGTCTGAGGCCAGCCTGGGTTGAAAATACTTTCCCTGCATCCTGTGCTTTTCACATTCTTACCAGGCTTGGGCCCATTTCACTGGTGGGACAACTGAGGCACACAGTGCTCCTGTAGTTGGCGAAGCACCATGGTAACTGGCGCTGAAGACTCCTACATCTGGGTAAGGAAGGGCCAGTGCTCTGCCAGTACTCTAGACCCGTTCTCTGGAGGTGGGCTCGCCTGGCATCTTTCAGGGTAAGGAAACTTTCAAATCCGAGAGACAGAGATCAAAGTGTGCTAGACACTCGCAGTATGACCTCTTCACTCTTTGATGCAGTGGTTTAGTTCCCCTGGAAGAGCGCACTTTCAAAGACGGCACTCATTTGATTTGCCAGAATAAATAAAGATAAGACAAACAAGGCAGTAATAGGTCGCCCAGCTTCAGAAGCGTGTAATTTAGATCATCTAAAGCCCAGGCCTCCTTCACTCCCACTGCCTTCCTGCAGAGGGCGCCAACTCTGTCCGACAATGGCAGTTCACATCTTTCTCTGCTACTGGGGTGAGGCCATCTCCTTGGACTGAGCAGAGGCTGCTGCCACACTTCTGACAGGTGCCTGAGAACCAAACGGTAACTATGTCGGCATTTTGTGAGCAGTTGTTCCACCAGTGGCAGCTTGACACGGCTACATTGCAAACATTTACACCACTGACATTGACAAATTTGTGCTTTATCTTTAGAAATGGGCACAGCACTGTATGAGGGTCTCTGTACAAAAGCCAAGATAAAAGAGAGGAAGCAAAGTGCGTGCAGGTCTCGAGTGCCTCTGTCTCTGTTATGGGGGAAGGAGAGGTGCAGGATCCATATTCAGTGGACACCGAGGTTGGGACCTCAGCGCCCCCTAAGGCTTATGTATGAAAGTCTATCAGGAGCTGGTGGAGCCCTCTGGAGCTGGGGTCCAGCTGGCAATCTTCAGGGCACCACATCACACCCTTAGAAGGATGGTGAGATCCTAACCCCTTCCTCTTCCTGTATTCTGAGATGAACAGCTTAGCGCTACCACAGATCCCCAGACCTCAGGGCCAATGAGTCATGAGCCAATCTATGAGCCAAAATAAACTTTTTTTCTTTATAAGTTAACTAGCTCAGTTACTTGCCATAGCAACACAATGCTGACCAATACAGAGAGCATTCTAACAACAGCTCCCTGGCGTGGGGCAGAGTCTGCTAGGTAGGAGCTTATTGAACATGAATTTGGCAGAATACCTGGCTTCCAGAGCTGTCTGTGTGGGGGGAAGTGTCCCTGGTGTATTCAAGGTGCATCTGTCTCAGTGTGTGAAGGCCTTTCCTCAGTGCGTGGGTGTGCATGTGCGTGTGCATGTGTGTGTGCATGTGTACATACATGCATGTGTGCGTGTGTGTGTGCGCTTGTGTGTGTGGTTATCAGAGCAGCAAGAAGCGTGCTGGCTGCTTGGAATATTCTATTCACTACCAAGCAGCTGGTTATGTACCAACTCCCACTGGTTTAAACATACACAAGTCAGAAGACCGCGAAGTACCAAAACCTTTTGTCAGTCACTTCTGCTGCCTTAATAAATCAGCCCCACAGACTCAATGGTAGAAACAACACAAATGTGTTATCTTAAAGCTCTGGGGATCGGAAATCTGAAGGAATCAGTAGGCCCTTCTGAATGTTCTGGCGAGTTTCCCTGCTTTTATGTCTCCGTTGCTGTCGCCATATTCTCCAAGGTACCTGCCCTGCTTGGCTCGTGGCCCTGCATTACTCCATCACCGATTTTCTCTTTACTTCTCTTTCTCTGACTCTCTACCTCCTCTTTGCTCTCATAAAGTGCCTGGTGACAACTCTGGGCTTGGCAGACAACCTGGGACACCCTCCCAACTGCAGACCCTTAGTGTCATGGCATCGGCAGGGTCCCTTGGACACGTGAAGTAACGCAGAGACATTCCTGGAATTAGAACCGGAAGAAAGGGGATTTAAAGTGGCGCTGCCCTGCAGGTCCCATCGTGAAGGGAGCTCAGATGCGCTTCCCTTCCTTAAGGCATCAGATCAGGGGCTCATTCTCAACCTGAGCAGCAGCCCACATGCCTTTGTGCATGGCTTGTATGTCTCCACTCCTCATCCCCCGGCCACTCTCTTCCTCATCTGCCACCTGCGGGTGTGTAAGGACTCAGGTTGTCCTTGTGCACAAGTTCAGCACAGAAGCCACCCTCTGTCCCAAACAGGTGCATCCCCAGCTGGAAAGGAAGCAGCTCCAGGGGGTGGGGCCTCCTCATTCCCACACTGTCACTGTGCCTGCATGTGGCTCCCAGGATCCCCCACCAGGGCCCCTGGCATCCCCACCACTGCCCCTTGCTGTGTGGTGTCTCCTTGTCTGCTTTGACAGCACGGTATGGTCCTGAGTAAGGAAGGGAGACAGGGGGCTCAGGCTGCTTCTCACCCAGGCCTCCTGGCTGTCACCAGTGAGACAGTTTGGGACAACGTGGTTACTCTGGTACTCTGAGGTCCATTACTCAGGAAGCAGAATGCTCAGGATAAGAGCTGTTCTTTCTCTCCTCCCCTTTATTTTCTTTCAAATGATGCATCTTTTGCTCATTCTTCTGTTGCATGGGAGATTTCAAAAGATTGACAGTTCTGGGAAACTTGTGAACTCCTGGGAAGCTGCACCTTCTAAACACGTGTTCTCCCACTGCATCTAGCGTGGCTTTGCGTGGGAATCCAGGAGCCTCGTGGGGCCACAGCCATGTGGCCACAACTGTGGAGCCGTCCATACTTATCTGCTCCTCAGTAGTGCCTGTAGCTTCAGTTTCAAACTGCAACTCCTGGGGAAATGCAAGTCAGCCCTGCCTTGACGCTATGAGGCAGCCAGCCAGGCCCCGCACCCTCCCACCTGGGGCCCAGCCCCCATTTCAGCCTAACTCCATCTTGGGACCCACATCCTGAGTCTGGTCCTGGCTCTGACTTCTGTCCCCTCATGGCCTCATGGCTCTTCTTCACCACACCAGAGCTCTTACTGTGTGGCATCTGCCCGAGTTATGACAGATCCATGCTGTGGGTGGTGACTTCTCCCTGGTGCTCCCCTCCTCCACCGACTGGCAGCCCCTTGAGAACAGCCCCCAGGGCCTGTTCACCCATGGCCCCAGCTTCATAGTCAGTGCACAAGAGCCATGGAGTGGATTGATGAGTGGAAGGAAAGAGGGGAGACAGGAGGGGAAAGATGAAAGGATAGTCTGATGTACCTAAAGCCAGTGCACAAGAGACCTAGGGAGTGTTTGTTGAGTGAATGAACGTGTTCAGGAGCAGGGAGGCCTGCTCTGGAAGCCGTTTGCCCTTCATCCCCTCCCCACCAGCCCAAGCTGTGACAGAGATGTCATTCCCATCCCAGAGACCTTGAAGATCAGCGGGCCCCATAGAGCCGCAGAGCTGGGGGCAGACTGCTGAGCTCAGAGCCACAGGGAAGGAAGTGGAGCCCCCCTCCCCACTCCTGGGCCTAGATGGCTCATCGGCACCGCAGTTTCTCCTCAAGGGTGGGTTCCTGCCATGGCCGGTGGAAGTGTCCTCGGTCAGTGGAGCTGCCAGGGGGCTGAGAATTGCCAGTGGGAGACTGTCCCTAACCCCTGAGGGTATGAGTAGTAGCAAGTCTTAAATTTTAAAATTGATAGAATTCCAGTGTCTCAGGGCTGGAGGGACATTTCTGTAGACATTGCCTGAGATCCTGCTGTGACAAAGATGAAGCTTATTATCCAGCACATTGTCACAGCTGTCTCCTCCTCTCTGCCCTCAAGAAAATGTTGGTCTTTACCCATTCAGCTTTCCCTTCTCCTGCCCTCTAAAAACAAACTGGCGTTGTGAGATGACTCTAAAGCTATGGGTATGAAGAAGCAAAGGCAGCTGGTAGTGAAGACAGAACACCAGGGAATCCCGCAGAATGCATTCATCTCTGCCAACAGGAAGTTGAGGAATAAAGCGATGCCAGTGTGTTTCGGGCACACCGGGGGTGCCCTTCTGGAAGTTCTGCATTTGCTCTCATGAAGAGGAGTATGAGGAGAGGGTTACAAGGTTGTAAGTGGAATCTCCTTTTTCAATTTTCTTTGAGATTGAAAGAAAACTTGACATTTCTTTAAAGATTTTTCTCGTGTGGGACTATGTTTTCAAGTTCATCAGGACCTGGAATTCAGCTATGGGGCCCAGGAAGCAGTGCATTATGCTGTTTTGCACTGCCTGAAAGATGAACATGAACACTGTCTCGGGGCTGGGTTGGGTCATATTCATCTCTGTATCCGGCACATGAGGCAAAAGGAATCAACAAGTGTTAGTTAATAAAGTTGAAAGAATAATGCTATTGTTGGGATCAAAAATGCTCCCACAAAGTCTCATTCAGAGGTAAGAGTTTCAGAGGGCCATGTGACTACGGTTGAGTCCATAGCTGCATGCATGCCTGGTTGGAGGAGGTAGGGCACTGAAGTATAACTTTGATTGGCATATTCTTGTCTGT
Organism: Petromus typicus; assembly: GCA_004026965.1. NCBI lineage: Eukaryota > Metazoa > Chordata > Mammalia > Rodentia > Petromuridae > Petromus > Petromus typicus. The sequence goes on from PVIR01005238.1 coordinate 63,273, forward strand.
GGCCCTTCCCAACATTCTACACACCCATGCTCTCCAGATCTTCAGACATCTTCAGCCCCCGGAGAGTGACACCCTTCTTCTTGCCACAGGAACTTTGCCTGGCTGTTTCCTCTGCCTAGAATGCTTTCCTAACCCCATTCTATCTAGGCCACCCCTGATCCTTTCATCCCATCTCAGCTGTCATCCCCCCAGGGACGTCCTCCCTGATGCGTGGCAAGACCTTTCCCCTGCCTGTGCACCCCGCTGGAAACTCCGTGGTCTCCTTAGGATGACTGCGAAGAATCACACTAATCTCACTGTGCATTAGTGTCTGTCTATCAAAACAGACTGTGCTCCATGAGGTCACAGACTGCTACTCTCAGTTTACTTAGTAGTCTTAGAGCCACTTTGTATAATGAAGTATGGGAATTAAATATGCAAGATAAGATTGTCATAAATGCTTGCTAAGAGGCTGGGAAGTTAGGACTTAACCTCCACAAACATTATCCACTTCTCAGTTCTACAATTCATGTCCCCTTGGAAATGGGCCGTGGTCCCTTGAGAATGGCTTAGTGCAGCCGGAACCTCTCACTGTGAGGGACAGAACCCAAACACTCCAGGTATGTTTCTCACATGGTGAAAGCTTCCCTGAGGACGAGGTCAGCACAGGAGAAAATAGAGATGAAATGTATGGGAGGAGACAGAGCCTAGGTCCCACCAGGAATGAAGCCAGTTTTACCCTCTGTATTTTAAATGAAATTGTTAGTTTCTACCTTAAAACTTGTAACATTTATTGTACAGAAATAAATATATGAATCCATTACTGAAAGTTCCCAAGGTAACCAAAAGAAGAACTAAAAATATAACAACATCGACAAAAGTGGGGGGGTTGGTGCGAAATGTGCCGAAAGCTCACCACACCACAGGAAGCTAGAAGTATTTAGCTTGATAGAGAAACCATAAGGGAAACAGGTAAACAGATTCCACTTGGGCACCTCTGAAAGGCAGGACTCAGGGCTGCAGGGGAACAAAAGGATACACTGCTGTTCATTGCCAATCTCTGTTCTATTGTTTTCAAATCCATATGCATAAACCACACTGCATAATGAAATATGCAGCCACACGTTAGGCAAAAATAATTTCAGTTCCTGAAGCTGACTTGGCTGAAAGAGCCCATTTACTTTTTGTTTTATAAAAATAAAATTTCCCACTCATAACCAAGAAAGTTAAACATTAAAAGCCGTGTAAGTTTATTTTGTTAAAGCAGTTGTATAATTAAAATTTAAAAGAGAACCTTCCCTCTCATGTTTAAGGAAGGAATGGCTTAGCCAGGGGTGAACTTGATCATCAGAATCACTCCAAATGACCCTTCCTTGGAGGACAAGATGGGCACCATGGCTAGCGTGGTCCTGGGCACAGGCCACCTGAGAAATTCCACTGTCTGGCCTCTCCTTCCGTAGACCACATAGAGGCCCTCAGCGACCAAGAGCAGGTGAACATGAACCAGTGTCCCCAAAATTGGTGGAGACAGTCAGAGTGGCTATTAGAAGCAGTAGGCTGAGGGAAGACAACCAATCCCTCCTTGTCACTCTAGGCTCCTCCGAATGACCCCAGGCAGCCCCTGGCATGGGTCACCCACTCCTGCCGCTCTCCCAGTGCCCTTCCCAGCAAGAACTCACTGAGTCAAATCTCCTAGAGCAAAGGTGGGCACTTTAAGGCAGACTGTAATGAGGCCAAGGGGTTTGGCCTCCAGGAGATAGGGACCGTGGCCTGATATCTCCAGGTGAGAAAACCTTCCCAATCCACTGTCCTTCTGACCTCTGGTCAGTCCTCCTGCGATCTGACTTCCCTTCCCTCCCTAGAAGGACCCCAAAGTACATCCAAGCTCTCCTCTAGCCCCTGAGTTTTGGGTTTCTATGATTCTACAATGTATTGTCCATGAATATAGACAATCTTATATCCCCATCACCATGGACTACACAGAATATGGGGACGTTTAGAAAATATTTATGGAATAAAATGATGAAATTTACAGGTTCTGAAATGCTTAGTGTCTATGAGCATGATTCTAAGATCATTCTACTGAGTCTAGATGTTTAATTTGTTTTTTATGGAGAATCTCAACCCCAACTACCTACAGGGGCTAGGTAGGAAATGTGAACAAAACAGGCCACATGTAAGAGAGAATGTACGTAGTTCATCAACCTGGTGGAGGGGGCTCTGCAGCCCAGACTAGCGCACAGGGCATCTGCCTCCAGCCCCAGGCTTGAGGCACCCTCTGCGTGGCAGCTCCCAAAAGCCTCTGCTTCTCCCTCCCAGGCCTAGCTTCCCTCTGGAGTGGGGTTTTCCATCTTGACTGTAGCTCCTACTGGACACAGCCTGGTGTAGCAAAGAGCAGACCACAAATGGCTCCAGGGAAAGCCATGGCGATGCACTGGTCCTTGTTAATAGAAAAGCCAGGGAAATGGGACTCCACAGAAACTGAAGGCAAGGTGTGGCCACGCCCACAGTCTCGTCTCCATCGCCTGCTCCTCCTCAGGTGCCTTCCACAGAACAGAGGCAACAAGGTCACACACAGGTGGATGAGCTGCTGGTGAGGCATATTCTGCTCAGTCACTCTAAAAAGGGAGGGACAGAACTGAGTCCCTGGGAGTGGAGGCTGGAAAAGAAAACCCAGATGTGTTTTTCAGTCCTGAACTGTGCTCAAGGCCACAGTCCCCAAGGCCCCTGGAAAAGCCAGTACTCCATGCACTCCAGCCTGTAGACCCCAACGCACTGCTTCCCAGGCTGCCCTAGAAAGAACATATTTGGAAGGTGGCCAAATATGGCCCCATACTGAGGGCCTTAGAATGGCCCCAGACTGAAGGTGAAGAAACGGGTTCTTGTCAACCAATCAGGAGTTATCTGTAGATGACTGCTCAAATCACAGGAAGAGCCAATCAGCAGATGCTCCCATTAGATGAGCCAATCAGATGAATTCATTTGTTTAGGCAATCACGTTATTTTCTCTGATAGGTACTCCCCTTAGGGCATAGGTGGGCTGGAGTGAGGGTGTCTTCAGCTTCCAGGAACCTCGCTGTCTCCTCAGGCTGAAGAACAGCCTCTCCACAGTCTCAGAATAAATGGCCTCTGCTGGGGATCCCCAGTTCAAGGCATATGGGGGATGGGGTAGGTTTGTCTGACATCTCCATGACACTTTGTCATCAAGCTCTGCAAAGGTGTCAAAATGTTGTAATCTTCCTAGAAGACGCGACAAGTGGAATCAGGCAGAATTAAATATTTCCCAGTGTCCTGAGTGTGTCGCCATGGAGACGTCTCTACCATCTCCACAGGGTCTTCCATGGGTCACTGGGAAAGAGACTAGGAAAGTGAGCTGATCCTGTGTTCTTGGGGCCTCTCTCCCTAGCTGTGATCCTTATTTAGGAGTACAACTTTCAAAGTCACTTGGTTGCAGTAAAACTGGTGTCCACAGCCTGCACATGTTTAAAGTATACAGGTTGATGATTTTGACATATGTCTACACCTGCAAAACCATCACCACAATCAAAATAATGAGTGTATTCACCTCCCCCCAAAATGTCCCAGTACCATGTCATCCCAGCCACCCACCCCAGCAGCCACCTATCTGCTTTCTGTCACTATTACGCTGGTGAGCATTTTCTAGAATGGCCTCAGTCCCACACAGCCTTTCCCTACTGAAGACACATGAGCCACAGTTAAGTTGTAGGCTGAGAAAACACCACCCAAAGCCCAACCTTTTACTCTACAGCTGCAGATTCCCTGAGCAGTCAGCCTTGGGAGTTAGTAGAAGTCTGTTCATTGTGGGTCAGTGAATTCTGAATTCAGTGGGACAGTCATTCTCTGTCCACAATAGAATTGAGTTAGAAATTAATTAATAATGAACAGTTCTCTGGAAAATCACCAATTAAGTGAAAACAAAATAGCATATTTCTCAACAATCTATAGGTCAAAGAGGAAATCAGAAGGAGAATTAGGCAGTATTCTGAACAGAATGAAATTTGAAAACAATATTATTAAAAGTGCCACTAAATCAGTACTTAGGCCTTTGTAGCACTAACAGCCTATAATAGAAGAGAAGAAAGGTCTCAAATCAATGATCTCAGATCCAATTGTATGAAACTAGCAAAAGAAAAGTAAATGGAACTCAGAATAAAGGGAGGAAGTAATAAAGATCAGAGAGAAAATCAATGCTATAAAAGTCAGAAAAATAATACAGAATACCAATAAAACCAACAGCTGACTCTTGAAAACAATCGATAAAATTGATAAACTTCTAGCTAGACTGATAAAGATAAAAAGAGAAAAGACACAAATTACGAGTAACAGGGATGAAGAAAGTAACATCAGTATAGATTCTACAGCTATTGAAAGAATAAGGGAATATTATGAACAACTTTATGTCAATAAGTTTAACAAGTTAGAAGAAGTGAAGTAAATCCTTGAATGATATAAACTATCAAAGCGCACTCAAAAAGAAATGTATAGTATGGGAAGTCATAAATCTATTAAATGCACTTTTATGGTTAAAAATATTCCTCAAAAAAAAATTCAATCTTAGATGTCTTCACTGGTGAATTCAACCAGTTGTTTAAGGCAGAAGTTGTGCAGTCTTTCTTCAGAACATAGGTAAATGAATTCTTCCTAATTCATTCTTTATGCCTAGTATCTCCCAAAATTATAACCAAATTCATCATGAAAATGAATAGGAAATTTTTAAACAAATGATAACTAATCAAATCCATCAAAGCATAGTACTTTTTTTTTTTTGACAGTACCAGGGATTGAACTCAGAACCTTGTGTTTGCAAGATAGACATGGTGCCACTGAGCTAAATCCCCAATCCTAAGCATGTTACTTCTAAGTGGGACTATTCCAGGGATTAAAGGGTCAGTTTGACAGCTAACAATCAATCAATTCAAAATATCATACTGACAAGAGAAGAAAAGCTTTGATTATCTTAATATGTGCAGAAAAAGAATTTGATAAAACTCAACATTTCCTAATAAAGTTCTGTAGAAGCTAGAAATAGAGGCGAACTTCCTTAATCCAGTAGGGAAATCTATAAAACTCTGTCAGCTAATAGCATATTTATGGTTAAAGACTTAATACTTTCCCCTGAAATCAGGAAGGACTGGGGCATCTGTTCCAGGGACTTCCAACACTGAGAAAGAAAATTAAGGATATTCAGTATGGAAAGAACTAAAATTGATTTATTCACAAACACGATAACCTGTACAGAAATTGTGGTGAAATGTATAACACAAACAAAGCTACTAGAATTAATAAATGAGATCTTCAAGGTGTAAGATATCAAGAGGAATAAAAAAATTAAAAAGTTTTTTATATACTACTGGAGATCGAAACCATACCCTTCACACTGAGCTACATATCTAACTCTTTTTCTTCTTATTAAATTTGTTTTGAGTAAGGGTCTCACTAAGTTGAACCCAGTTTGGGTTCAGACTTGCCCTCCTCTGCCTCAGTCTCCCAGCCCTGAGACTATAGGCACACACTATTACACCCGACTAAATATGAAATATCTTTTCAGATGTTATCAAAAACAATCAGAAATAAAAATAGGAAATACAATTCACAATAGCATAAAAATCTGAAATTATTACAAACAAATATGATAAATGTGCACAAGTCCTAGATATGGAAAACCATAAAACACTGTCGTCGGTCTCCTCCCGCTGTTCCATGGATTGAATGGAATCTCAATAAAAAACCAATAGGCTTTTTTTTTTTTTTACAGAAATTGACAAACTAATTTGCTTGTGTACATGTATTCACATTCATGTAAATACAAAAGACCTAAAATTGTCAAACCAACTTTCAAACAGAAGAAAAAAGCTGGAATTGTAAAACTTCAGTAAGCAAGAAATGTGCTATTAGCATTATGACAAATAGATTAATGGAATAGAATAGAATCTGGGGATAAGGCCACATATATAGACAGACAATTGTTTCTTTTTTAAACAATAAAATCAAGTAATTAATTTGAAAGGGGATAGATTTTTCAGCAAAGGCTCTGAAAAAATCCCATGGCTATATGCAAACAAAGATAAATTTTTCTTCATACTAAGTACAAAACCTAAAATTATAAATCATCAGAAGAAAACAGGAAAAATGTATGATGTTGGTTAGGCAAGACTTCTTAGATATAACCTCAAAGGCCCAATTCATAAAGGAAAAACTGACAAATTGGACTTAATCAAAATAAAAGTTTTATTTTTGCTTTGAAAGATACTTTTGATGAGAAAGAAAAATAAACCAGAGACTGGAGGAAAATATGAGCAATTATACTTCTCCTGAAAGATGTGGACATCCATATATATCCATATATATATATCCATATACATCCATATATATAATCCATATATATAATCCATATATATAGATAGATAGATAATATATCTGATGTAAGAGAATAACCTTATTTTAAAATTTGAAGATAACCCAATTCAAAAGATTTGAACAACTATCTCCTCAAAGCAGATAGACGAATGGTAAATAAACATATAAAATATCCTAAATAACATAATTATTGTAATATATATGTCAAAACCATAGTGAACTGCTAAATTCACCTACAGGACTGGCTAAAATTGAAAAGCTTGACAACAACAAGTGTCGATGAAGATATTAAAAAACTGGAAATTTTATATACTTCTGGCTGACACTTAAAATGATGCAACCATTTGTCATGAAGTATTTACCTACCATGCAGTCTAACTATCTCATATACAGGTATTTACTCAAGAGAACAGAAGCATATGTCACTCAAAAGATTCACACATAAGTATTCACAAAAGCTTTATTTGCAATAATAAAAACAATAAATGAATAGCTGGAAAATCTCAAATATCTACCAAAATGTAGATCTGTAAACAAATTTTATATATATATAATATGTGTGTATGTATATGTATATATATACATATATATACATATATATACACACACCATTCAGCAATACTACTAATGAAAGACTGAAATCTATAAAAATATGAATGAATCTAAAATTATTGTACTGAGTCAGCAGAGCTAGGTAAAAGGTATGTTCTGTATGATGATTCCAATTCTAGAGAATACAAACTAGTCTCCCAGTGGAAAGTCAGCCAGTGATTGGTTTGAGACGGCGGTAAGGGACAGCATAAGTGGCAGGAAGGGACACCAAAGGATACAGGATAACTTGGGTGCATGAGAGATACATTTACTCTCTTCTCTAAGGTATGTGTTTTCATTATGAAATTTCACACTTAAATATGCACAGTTGATTGGATGACAAAGTTGTTGAGGGAAAAAATATCTGGAGAGTTGCAAGGGTTTCCATAACAACAAGCGTATAATTGGTTGCCCTGGGAGTCCTTGCTGATGCTCCTGGCAAGAAAATGGCCAGAGCTTCTCAGGGATGGGATGCTTGCTCCAAGTATGCATGCCAGAAGTCCTGAATGGTGCTATTAATTTGGGACAACTTATCAGAAGGAAAGAGAGAGAAGGAGGTAGGACTCACACAAATCGAGAAGTACAGATTTAGCAATGCAAGCTGAGCCTTGGGTTAAAAATCTATGAGAACTGGAGAAGGATTTCTCTCATCCATCCCACTCAGGCTCAGAAAGGAAGAAACTTGCCCGAAGCTACACAGTACCTCAGAGCAGAGCTAGTGCAATAGCTTGGTCTCCTTCTTGTTGCCTTTCCCTTCCTAAAGGATGATAATCAACTCTTCCCTAATGACTGCCTTCCACGTGTCTCACCTTACACTGAGTGCTTTACCTGAGATTCTCCACATGGCTACTCAGGAAGATACTATTGCTGTCTTCTTTCTACAAATGGGAAGGAAGTCTCAGCCCTACAATGTTTTAACCCCAGGAAAGATTATAACCAGCCCAGTCCCTCCCAACCCAATGGTCCCCTATGAATGTGTCCCCTATGGTCACTCATTTCCACTCAGGCTTTATATTGAGAAACCTAGGAGATCACGGGCTCATTGACTGCCCAGAGTCACAATGGATGATTTTTTTGGGTTACTGTGGTTTCCCCAAATACCTGACAGTTGACAGTTTATAGGGTTTGGTAAGGTGGATTGTATCATAAAGCACTTCATCTGTTTGTGTGTTTGGTACGAGAGGAAAGGTATACACACAGATGTGTACATGTTTGCGTATGGATAAGCATGTCAATATGCTTCCATGCATGTGTTCAGAGTATATAGGTACACAGTTGTGTGTGGTCAATCCTTTTCCTAGAGTTCTCCTTGGGTCTTTTTCCAAAATCTTTTAGGAGTAGTAGATATGGCTTTCTCTACTTTGCTGCAGACCAACTCAATGTTCCCTCTCCCCAGCCGGAGGTCGATAAGATTGGTTTTGCCCCTACCTTCTTTGGTGTAGACAGCGAACATTAAAACCATGGTCCTTTGAAAGAAGTGTTGGATGATATTTCCAAGACATAGCTGTGAGCCCAGATGGCTTGGAGATAATAGCATCTGAGTGTGATGTGATTCCAAGCAGGTGAAGAGATTTTCTTCTCCTCCAAAGCTACAAAATTAAAATAGGCTCATAAGTACTATAAACACTCAAAGTCTCCTTTTCACCATCTCTTTGCCTAACACCTACTTATGTTGGGTCTCAGTTTAAACCTCATTCTCTCCAGGAATTCTCCCCTGACCCCCTCACTTCCTTCCTGTGGTTGTACCATCC